>JAINUV010000524.1:0-83373 GCA_020205505.1 Panax japonicus
AAATTTATTGTCAGAGCTGTTCTTCATTTCTGGGTTTTCCAGAAATGAAGAACAGTTCACACTGCCTTCTTTCGATCATCATAACTTGCTTCACATTTGAGGTATTTGTGATTTAAAGCTTGAAGGTTTCAGAACACATGTAATTCTAGAGATCCAATACATAAAATCATAACAACAACAACAAAACCGCGAGATCTATTCTGGTCAAACTAGGTCAGTCGTCATGTTCTTATGTTTTCTGGGTTACCCAGAAAACAGAAAACATGATCGTCTTAACTAGTTTGACCGGCCACAATTTTTAACCTGTTTACTATATATGCGACATTAAGGCATGATTCTATAGTCTAACAAACATACTACAACTTAGACTCAAGATTCATAACAGATCATCAAAGTACTGTCAGATATAATGCGTAGAATATCTTGTCAAACGCTTAAACCTACTTTCTGGGTTACCCAGAATTTAGCCGGTCATGCCCGGTCAACGGGTTTTGACCATTTATAAAATGAAATCCGTACATCATTGAACCTTGATTCTTATACCAGAGGAAAGATCTCATTTATTGATCCAATCCTTGATCTTATGTTTCTGATTTGTTGTGTGACATCGTGAGGCTTGAAATGGGACTGATTTATCTTGATATTTTCGTAGATAAGAGTTTGAGAGAGTCAAGGATGTGTGTTGTGCAAAAACTAGTAACCAAATGCACTATCTCTCTCTCAATCTATTTATAGACAACTTTGATTCATGAATGGGTTGATATAGAGGCTGTGTGCTGTCCATTTACTGTCAATGGAGTGGTTAGGAGTGGTTGGGTTTGGTATGAGTTGGTAAACAACTCCCACACTTGTCAAAACTCAATAATTCAAGAGGGTAAAATGGTCATTTCGCTTGGAAATTTAAGGGCAATTTTGGGTAATAGCCAAACCCTTAGGGCTTGACCCTTAAGGTTTAACCTAATGGTTTAGCACTAAGCAAATTGTAGGATATCCAATTTAGGATTTGCACAAAAATAAAATTAAATAAAATAAATTTTTGTTTCTAAAATTTTGAAAAATTAAAATTGTTAATTAGGTAAGTTAGTAATTATATTATACATGAAAATTAGGGTTTTTAACCACTAATCATAATTAACCTTGCCAAAATACCAATTAGGGTTTAGGGTTTTGATAATTAGGGTTAAATAATTATAATTAGGGTTTTCTAATTATCTGATTAGGGTTTTAGGTTTTAGGGTTTAAATTTACTAATTAAGTTTATCTTAATTAGCAATTAGAATCTATCACACGTGTTATTAATCACAGTAACACAATTCTTGACTGATCACGAACTCCAATTTAGGTTTCGAATTAGGGTTTTTAATAATTTAGGGTTTTCTAGAACTGTAATTAGGGTTTACCTAATTAATACATTTAATACACGCCATAAATTATATAACCCACTTATAAAACAATCTTGCACTCTAATTTGGATCTCAAATTAGGGTTTAACATTATTACTAGGGTTTGGTCAAAATACACCATAATTGACCAACTATTATCAATACGGACATACCGTACATATTCATAGCACTTAAAAATTAATATTATATTATTATTCTCATACCTTGACAATAATCCAAAATTAGGGTTTGGATTCCATATCTGATTATTCTTTCATATTTAACCTTAATAATTAAGG
The DNA here is from genome assembly GCA_020205505.1 of Panax japonicus. Taxonomy (NCBI): domain Eukaryota; kingdom Viridiplantae; phylum Streptophyta; class Magnoliopsida; order Apiales; family Araliaceae; genus Panax; species Panax japonicus. Next base: position 1,682 of record JAINUV010000524.1, read on the forward strand.
TAAAATAATTAACTTAATAATCTGTACTAAAATTCATATAATAAAATAATTATTATATTTATTCTAAAAATCAATTCATATATTATTTAAATAATATATGATTATATATTCATGGAAAATAATTAATAAAAACATTTCTATCTTAAAATTAATTATTATAAGAATATACTTTATAATAATCAATAATTCTAAAATAAATTTACTTGTAAATATTCATGTAATAAATATATTTTTATTTACCACATAAATACATATACACATAATCTTGTACAAATCCTCATCCTTAAAATAAAAAAAAAATTTATACGCAAAATTTATGATTTATTTATATAGAAAATATCGCGTTTTCACAGTACCATCAACTTCATCTACACTGGGGCTATTCTATATGGTGCTTTTGATATCTGGGTTGTTCTTGGTGCTAAATCAATCACGAACTCAACCTCTTTATCTAGCAGAAGTCTAGGCAAATCGTTCGGAAATACATCAGCAAAATCTCTAATAACCGGTATCTCTTCTAACTTCACACTCTTCTTCTGTGTATCGACTATGTAGGCTAAGTATCCTACACATCCTTGTCTCAGTAACTTCTTGGCTTGCATCAACGTCAGACAACTTGCTTGTCGAGGTGACTTACTGCCATAAAACAACACATTAGACGGAGTCATAAGATTAACACATTTCTTTTGGCAATCAATTACTGCCCCAAAATTGAATAACCAAACAATTCCTAATATGACATCAAATTCCCCAAGTTTAATTTGTATCAAATCCACCATCATCTCGTGACCCTTTATAACCACTCTATAATTCTTGTATATAAACCTAACATGAATCACTTCCCTATTTTCAATCTCTATGCTTAAAGGAAATCTAATTCTTCCTAAGGCAAATCTAAATTCCTAGCAAAATCATCGGATATAAATGAAGAAGTAGCACCCGAATTAAATAACACATAAGCATTAATACCACTTATCAGAATGATACCTGACACCACATCCTTTGACTGTACAACATCTTGCACGGTCATATTGAAAGTTATAGCAATAGGTCGGCTTGATTGTACTTGCCCATTGATAGTTAACATACCACCACTGTTGTTTCCCTTTCCTCCACTTGCACCTCCCCCTGTCTTTTTAGGGCAATCATGAGCCATATGATCCTTTGACCCGCAGGTGAAACAAGCTCCCTTCTTTGGGCTAAAATAATTTGGTGCAATATGACCCTTTTGGCCACAATTAAAACACACTCGTTTACCCTTCAGACATGCACCAGTGTGATTCTTCCCATAAGTAGTACAAGATTCAAACTTCTTCTTTTGCTGACTTCCTTGCTGTCCTCTTACATTCGAATTTTCATTTCATTTCCTCTTCTGGTTGTTACTTCCACTATTTCTTCCATCAGCCATGTTTTCATTCTCATTCTTCCTTTTCTTTTTTTCTTGATTATACTTAGTTAAGGTATCGCTTCCTCCTCCAGCTATAACTGCATTTTCTAGTAATATTGCAAACATGTTTAACTAGAATATTGAAACCTTACTATACAGCCAGGGTTTCAACCCTTGTTCAAACCTTCTCACCTTACGCTCATCTATATTGACTTGATACATAGCAAACCTTGCTAAATCATTAAACTTCACAACATACTCTGGCACAGACATGATTCTTTGCTTTTGTTACAAAAATTGAACTTCTAACTGGTTCCGGGAACTCGTCAAAAAGTAGATCTCGAAAAACATCTCTTTAAACCTATCTCACGCTAGCTACTATTCCCTGTCCCCCACGAACCTTATTCGTCTGCCACTAGTAGCTAGCTTCAGACTTCAACATAAGCGTTGTGCATGCAAGTTTCTGGTCCTCATTAACTCTGACAATGTCAAACACCTTCTCCATTTCCATGTTCCAGGTTTGGGCTTCAACTGGATTCATAGACCCTTGAAACTCTGGTAGTCCAAGCGCTTTGAAGTCTTTGAAATTTGTAACTTGAGCTTACGGCTGATTCATAAGTGCTCTTATTAACAAGGTCATCAACTACTGAACCGGGTTAGCGTTGTCGTCGTTATTATTATTATTATTGTTAGTAGACTCATCAGGAGGTGGTTGTTAGTGTGGTTGTCTTCTTCTAGGAGGAATTTATGTTTAAAATATACGCTTATTAGATCACTACTTAATTCCTTGAATATGTAAAGTTTAACTTAAACATTCTAAGATTAAAGCTTAATTAATACATAACATTTCATTCAACTTCGCTATTTTATTCATTCATAACTTTTTGAAACATAATAAGGATAACATCTCTACTATCTATATCACCTTTCCTGAACTTGAAAAGTTTCAGGATTACATACTTATATTACCCTATTATTTATCTCAAAATAAGGGATTTACAATTTAATTAATCACATATTTAATCACACAACGTCTTACTCCTTCTATCTTTACATATTAAGACATTGAGAAGCTTCTCTACGTTCTTCTTCCATAATATGATACATCGTCCTACGATCCATCATATAATATGGCACGTCTTCAAATTGAGCTGGGTAATAAAAGACTCGGTTTTGGGCCCTATTAATTGTAGTATGAAAAGCATAATCCATTTCATTCATCTTAGCCTTCTTCATCTGAACCTTGTCTTCAGCACAATCTGCATGCTGAATAGCCTTCATCCAAGCATCTTCTGCTCTCGCACACTTAGCTGACTCCTACTTCAAGTCATCTTTTAGCTTTTCAACTTCAGTCTTCATCTTTTCATTTTTATCCAATAGCTCCTCTTGATGACCCTCTATGTGAACTAGGTTCCATTCTGTGTTCCCAACTCATGTGTCGAGTTCCTGAATCTCCACATCCTTCTACTCTATAGTAGCCTGACGCATGTCAGCCAGCTCCTTCATCTCCTCAATCTTATCATGTAATTCTATATTACGGTCGTAAAACTCATTATACATCTCAGCTGATATGGAGTTTGGTGGAAACTCCACATGATCCTGTTCCTCATCCTCCACCTCAATCTCCTCAGAGTCCTCCTCTTCAAGATTAGACACAGGCTCATTCCCCTGTCCTTCCTTAGTGACCAACAGAGAAGGCTCCCTATGGATCAACTACTCCTGAACAACATGGACATCTTAGGGCTCCTCATCTCTAGGCACCTGAGGTATCTCTTCCCTAACTTGACTGGATCCTTCAACGTTAGATATCCTGACAACAAAATATTTTTAATTTTTATGTATTATGTGACACTCTTCGATACTCGCGAGCATAAAATTTATCAACACATAGGCACATAAAGTCTTTTATTATTTATCTTTAATGGATTCCTTAATTCATTCCTTAAAACTCGATCAGAGTTATCACCACTATGTTTTCTGCCTCCTTAAAGGTTACTTCCTAAGGTTTCCCCCCACCTAAGGTTCATAACCTAAAGCTTTGATACCAATATGTGACACCCCCAAATCTAGGTACTTCATTCCCACAGGATTTTGTACTCACTATTCAAAACAATTACTTCTAACTACCCATAATCAAAGATAATTACATAAATTAAACAAATTAAATAATAATCATCCCCATTATAGGGTTACATCGACGTAAAATAAATCCCAGGTAATCTAACCTTAAATTATTACATAAGTCTGCAGAATACATCACATAATTAAATAAGTCTCATAACATAAATTTAGTAATTAAAATTAAACAAGTCTTCATCATTTGGACATCTTGCTCTTGCCCTTGCTAGTAGACGGCTCTTCAATTTTCTCAACTTTAGCTGCAATGTTAATTGCAAGAGTGAGCAAATAATTGCTCACTAATATAAAGAATGATAATAACAATAACATAAGGGTAAGCAATGAATACTAAATAATAAAGAGCTTGTTATATGAATCAAGAATAGAAAATAAGTTCAATATTTATATTTGAGGGTCTTAAGACCATGAACTATGTCTCAGGTAATTAAGTATTTCTACCGCAACCTTAACAGTCGTTTAGACTATACAGACCCTTCCTTACGTACTTACAGGGATCAACTCGTCATACCATGTATTGTGAAAAAACATCTAAACGCTAATGCGTACTTAATCCCCTATATTAGGATTGTTCATCTCTGTTTGACTTTTGGATTTTTGCGCTAAAGAAGGTTAAGTTTGGAATAGCTTAACAGTGATTCTAGAATTTTAGAACACTCATCATTTATAGGTTAGTCCAATAAATAATGGTTTATTTGCAATTCGAAGATTCAACACAATAATATAAGATTGAACAATGATACTTAAGTCAAAGATTGAATATCAACAATATACAATTGAATAGACATTGTATATATAAAGTATTACATCCAAAAGAGTTAGAAAATCTCATTTATAACAATGATCTTGGGCAATTTATGCTTTGGATAACAAGAAACAAAAGTTAAGAACTTGTTCAATAAAGGTTTAATGTTAAGAAACTTGCATAACGATATCAAGTTAGGAAAGTGAAACTTGCTCAAGGTAAAAGAATTAGAATACAAGAGCTTGCATAATCATAAATAAGATAGAACCAAGAAACTTTCTTAACATAAAGATAAGGCTTAGAAACTTGCTTCATTCGTAAGCTATACAATTATATCAAACATTCGCCAAATACCCTTCATATATCATTAGAATCACAATATTGATTAGTTATACTATCATTAACCCTATAGGTTTAATTTTCATTCAAGTTCTTCTCACTATTCTATATCATATTCCATTCACCAACAACATTTATAGGTCTGAAACCATAAATTTGGTAAAGCATCACATGCTCAAATAACATCTTGAGTCTTAATCAAATAACAAGTTAAAATTTTCTAAGTCTTTATCTTTTCAATCTAAATTCATCAAATACATAATTACAATCTATTATGGAACTTCATTACATGTTTAAATCCTTATCATGCATCTTAAACTAGGTTAAGCCAACACATCATGGACTGAAACTAAAAAAAACTTCATCTACTCAGGGGACGGCACAGTTGCGCTGCCCCAAGCCTTGGCACCGGCGCAGCTGCGCTGGTGCTCAATCAAAGAAACTCAACAGGTGCAGCTGTACCATTTCTTCCTTTGGTATCAGCGCAGTTGCGCCAGTATGCAGACAGAAACTGCAATAACTTCAGTACTGTTACAAACCAAAACTCCAATTTCCCAATTTCTATAACAATACAGACAACCCTTACATTATAATCCTAACCAAAACCACATAATATATACAATCAACCATTTTAACACCTAAAACAACATAAATAACAAATTTTGAAGGATTAAAATCATGTTCTTACTACTTTATTTATTTTTCAACATATTTAGCAAAATCAACCATAAAATCTTTGTTTCTTAACCAAATTAAACCATTTCAATTGCATTTATTTTCGTTTCTTAACATCTTAACATAATCCATAATCAATTTATAGATTATACTAAAAATTAAACACCAATTTTTGGCCTCAAATAAGCCACTTTTGTAAGCATAAAATATTGTAAACTTGCATTTTCTTCTTCAAACCAATTCCCATAAATTTGATCACTAAAGATTGCTTATATATGTTAATTATCAGATTATATACTCATATCATCAACATATTAAACAACAATCCAGCAAAACTCAATTAAACAGAATAAATATTGAAAATCAAAACTAGGAATTATGAATAGATTATACCTTGAATTCATTTTTTTCACTAGCAACAATGATTAGCAAGCTTGTTCCCTTGATTCCCAATTCACAAAGAACCCTCAATTTCTCTGTAACTCTCTCTTGTTCTCCTTCTCAACTCTCTATTCTTAGCCTTAGGAAAGACATAATATAACCCAATCTGAAACACAGTGTACGCATAATAAACTGATAAATGTGGGTTATCAATTTATTCAAGCCAAAAGACTCAACTGTTATATCAACCAAAAGCCACAAGGCTTTGTTTGGTTTGCACACCAACACGTCCACCTTTATTTTATTTTTATAACACTTATATCGTATGGTTCAATTTGTCACACTCATTATACAACTAATTTATTTAATTCCATAAATTAACATTTGTCATATAATTATAATTTCCATTATAAATTAAAATTTCTGTTAACCTCTCTAATTTAATTATTAAATTAAATTAGAACGACATTATAACAATTAATATTTCATTTAATTTAATTATTAAATTAAAATTATCATTCATTAATTTAATTATTATAAAACATTTTAATTAAATTATTGCACCGCAATTTCATCAATATTTATTTATCACAATAAATAAATCAATTAAAATATTTATTTAATTCAATAAATATTTAAAATTAATTACAAAATTCTGGTTCGTTACAATCGGGGTTAGCTTGATCTCCCAGGTTGTCTCTGGGGTTGGACTTGATCTTATGGGGTTGTCAACGGGGCTTGGATTTGATCTCACGAGGTTGTCTTCGAGGTTGGATTTGATCTCCAGGGTTATCTCTGTGGTTTGATTTGATCTCCCGGGGTTGTCACCGGGGTTTAATTTAATAATTTTGACTTCCAAGGAAGTCTTTGGATGATGAAAGATGAATATGCCCTCCTGCATGGTTAGTAACAGGAATACAAAATTTTGAGTGTCTATAGATGCCCCTCTTTATCATGTTTATGCAATGTAATGGAATGAACAAGATAAAGATTACTAGACACTCAAAATATAACAAGATTTAAATTGATTCTGTGCAATGCAGCATGATGTGATGTTATGGATGCTGGATGTTTTGGATGGAATTATTTCCAATGGGATTCTATCATTGACTGCTCCCACCATTTCTGCTAGGGATGGAGTTGTCAATGATGGTCTCCATTGAACCACTTTGATGTATACTCTTTCATCACCGGATCTTTCCGATGCTACGTTGGGGTTGTCTCCAACGGCTTGAAATGTCTATCAGTGCTATTGAGATTAATTTGACGAAAAGTTGTAGAGATGTTTACAAGATCCCTTCTGTGGAGGTTTTCCTATGGCCAAGGCCATTAAATTTTGACATTGATCTTATCATCAACGTTCTTGTGCTTTCTGACTTTATTTCCACCGAAGATGTTCTTCTCTTTTGTGAGTAACTCTCTTGGGATTATTGATGTTTATCCTGATGATAGCTTGGCTTGGATACCATCATTGGATTCTTCCTACCGTAATGTTGGGATTGTCACCACCGCCCAGACTTTCTATCAAGTTGATGCTGATAGCTCCACCGGAGAAAGGATTTTTACTGCTTGCTTTCCCAACATCCTCAAAATACTTACTCGAACGGTAGTTTTATAAGGTTTACCATAATCAACTTTCCTCGGTGCCTACTTGAACAATAGTTTACAACGGTTTAAAAATCACTAAACCTTCGTGATGTTTTAGCTGGGGGTTTGCATAACAAATTGTGACACCCCCAAATCCGGGTTACCTGACCCCCGAGTTTGGTGTTCACAATCCACAATATAAATAACATTTAACTATCCATAATATACATAGATAGTAACTTTTATAAGTTTTTATCAGAGTTTAATAATACATCACCCAGGTTTTCTAACCTTAACTTTACAAACATACCCTTTAGATATACAAAAAGAGTTTACAATACAACAATATAAATAATATTGTTCATAAAACTAATTTATTACGATGCCTTTGCCCTTATTCTTCTTTGCAGCACCTTCTGCAACTTCGTCCCTAGCTGAAAGGTTTTATTTAGCAAGGGCGAGCAACTAATTTGCCCCGCAAGTTAAGACATACAATAATTGTATAAGAATTCAAAACAACAGACTATCTATTTTGATAGAATGAAACCAAAGTTCAGGGAACTTTGAAATAGCTGAACAAATCGTTATTCAATAATAAGTCTTCTTATATTCTATACAACACAATAATTTAATAATGAAAGAGTACAACACTTTCAAAGTTTCTACGATATTCTAATGAATAATCAAGAATCAATTCTACGAAATAACAAAGTGGAATGTTTTCCAAATTTAATACTGGGCGATCACACAAGATCTTGAACTTATTTTCTCGGGTAGATATCGAAGTTTTACTTTGATATATACTCAGGTGTATCAGATAACCATAAAGATTAAATCATACCCCTCTGCAAGTATAACAAGTGATCAGCTTATTATACCCTATATTATACATAATACTTAAAACGCGCGCAAAGGTCGAATTCACGACCAACAAAATATTCCCTTTATATAAAAGGTTATTCTTCTCAGTCTTAGAATCAAGATTTTGATTTTACAACGAAATACTGGTATTTCAAATTTTATTTACTTCTCGGTCGAGCCGAAATAATTGGCATCGATCTGTCAATAATAATTGAATTTATTTTCTCGAATCTATCAAGTTCTAACAATTGTTCGTCTAGCCAGAATAATTAGCTAAGACATTTCTCAGTATAATTTGACAATAAACAGGAATTATCTGTATTGTCAATTCTAACCTCTACAGATATGAATATCCAACAACAGTTATTCTACAAATATATATTTTCTAATTCAATAATTTAATTTCAATAATAAATCCCTTGACGTGGTATAATTAGCAATAATTATCCAACAATAATAATTGAATGAAATAACTCAAGGTTGAGTTAGGGAACTTGCCTCTTTTACTGATTACAGCTACACAAAATACTTATCTGCTTTCGAAAGACCTATAACCAATAATATCGGTCTAACAATTAGCACAATAATTCACATAACACACAACACTGTAATTCACAGTCAAACTTCTCCTAGACACATTACCACATAGCCACATTAGTGTTTATAACCTATATAAACACTTAACAAGTCAAACTAATTCACTCTGGTTGGACTTCAGTCCCTTCTCGGTGTTCTGGTCACCTTATCCAACAATTAACACAGTTATCTGTCAATTATACTTGGTCTCTAAGCTTCAATATTAATCTAGATAAGTCAATTATCATTAATAATATTTTTCATAAGCTTTTAATAATTATCAAGCAATTATTATAATTTATAATAATTTTTCAAATATCAGAATCATTTTTAAATGATTTAATTATCAAATAATCTTACCATTATTAATATTTAATAATATCAAAATGTTAATAACATACATTCCAAAATATTAAAGTTATCATCAATAACTTAAAATATTTTTAAATCATCAATTTTCTACTTAAATGATTTTTAAAATAAATAAAATCATTTTTAAATCATCACCATTAATATATAATTATTAATGAAATTATTATCCAAATATTAAAAGTCATTAATTATAACTCAAAATATTTTTAAACCATTTTTCTCATTTTTAAATAATTTTTAAATAAATAAAATCATTTTTAATTCATTAATTTAATATAATAATTAAATAAATCAAACATCATTAATATTAATTTATTAATGAAAATTCTCCAAAAATATTGAAAATTATATTTTATAATTTAAAATATTTTTTTAACACTTTATTCTCAATTAAAATGATTTTTAAATCATTAAAATTATTTTTATCTTATTTATTTAATTTAATAATCAAATAAATCTAATATCATTAATATTAAATTATTAATAAAAATTCTCCAAAATAGTAAAAAATATATTTTATAACTTAAAATATTTTTAAATACATTATTCTTATTTAAAATGATTTTTCATAATATTAAATCATTTTTCTCTAATTTATTTAATACAATAATTAAATAAATTAAATATATTTAATATTTAAATAATTATAAATATTAAAGAAAAATATTCCAATTGGTCAAAAATTATTTTTCATAATTTAAAATAATTTTTAAAACCATTTTTACTAATTTTTACAATTTATGTCTATTTTTAATCATTTTTCGGAATATTCAGAAAATAAAATTATTTAAACCGTCGCTATAGGGCTATAGCGACAGAAAGCGTCGCTGTTGGTGTTCTTGAGCTCAAGAACATTGACAGCCGGCAGTGCAAGGGTGCTACTTTGACCGCTTGTAATTCTCAATCCACAAAGTTTCTGGACAATCTTGAAGTTTGATCATGTAGCCAAAATGTAATACTACAACACACAACCAACATCTTGATCAAACAATAATAATCCTGAAAGATCTAGAGCTTCAAATATCTGTCAGACTCATTCTGGGTTTCTCCAGAAACCCAGAAACTCGACTAGGCACATTTAAGCTCAATTTGATCTAGGTTCTGGTCATCAAACAAATTATTTCTTGATTTATACTTCTAGCCCACATGCCAAGGAACAACAAGATAGAAACAAATCAACTAAAACATATTAACCTCATCAGATCTAGCTCGATCAAAAGCTGTCAGAGGCTTAGTTCATCCGTTTCTGTGTTTTCCAGAAACGTCAAAAACAGACCGAGTGGTCTACTTTGACTACCTCTTACTTTGTTCCTATTAGTGATATAAAGGATATTAAAGCATGGATCTGCATTCCAGACAACAGGCTACGCATGTATTATAATAACATCAACAAATAACAGAACACCTGTCAGATATATTACCTTGAAAAGCTTGTTAGAGATAGAAAAATACTTTCTGGGTTATCTAGAATTAGTCTGGTCATGCTTGGTCAACGTGGTTTGACCGTCTATAAAATGAAATCTAAATACCCAATGACTAAAGTTTCACTTCCAGATGAAAGATCTCATACCAGGCTACAAATACAAAACTTAAAACAACAATAAGCATAAATAGACATGCATCTGTGGCGCCTGACATTAGCTTGTCAGACCATAAACGATGTTCTTGACAGTTTTAGAAAAACTCGATTTTAAAGCATTTTGATGCTATGGATCTATGTTATATCAACAGATCATCATTAAACATCATCTAGCAAAGATCTAAACACATAAACAAAAACGTTTTCTTAGCAACATGGATCAAAAATAAAAATTAGGTTTATACCTTCTTTTTTTAAATCTTTGATCTTACTCTCCAAATCTGATCTAGGTGATCAAGTAGATATTCTAGGGACTGATACATTTGAGATTTTCGAAGCTTCTAGTGAGAGAGAGAGTAGATGTGAGCAAGATAGCAAAATGGCTAGTTTTTGTGATTTTCTCTCTCCCAAATATTTATATATATGGCTAGGATGCATTGTATGTTGCAAGATCTGATGCTAGCTGTCACTTGGAGGCTGATTGCTGAGATTTTTAGGAGTCACAAGGTCAAGTGGGTTGGTCACCAATTAAAGCTCTTGGCCATTTTACAAGTTACTAAAAAAAATAATCCAATAAGGTAATTTTTGTCATTTGATAAATATTTTTAATGACATTCTTATCCAATACACAAACCCTTAGGGTTTAGGATTTGGCATATGGTTTGGACCCTTTAGGGTTTAGGGTTTAAACCCTTTAGGTTTTAAAATACCAACTACTAAAATTTTCAATTAAGGTTATAATTAGAAAAATTAAATTCCTAAATTACAATTAGGGTTTATAAAATAGAAATTAGTATAAATAAAATATAATTAGGGTTTTCTAATTATATTAAAGTTTAATACACTTTAGACATGCTAATAAAAATTAGAGTTGCCTAATTAGGGTTTAGGAAATCCAAGATTTTAAATTAGGGTTCCTTAACGTACAATTAGGGTTTTTAACTATACAATTTATTTTCTAAATTTAAGATTAGGGGTTTAAATCCCTTATTAAGGTTTATTAATTATAAACCCCATCCAGTCAACCATTGGTCAACATTTCTATACAGTCGAAACACATCATCAACAATACAATTATTTTAATTGTATTTTCTATCGAATCCCTATCCAAAAATTAGGGTTAGGGTTTTCTAAAGTTGTTAAGCACAACTCTACTCTTTTTTCTTAGTCAAATCACATATTAACTCATTCTCGAGACTTGTCTCACAAATTCTCAGTACAATATTAACAGTCAATGTCAATATTAAATAAAATAAAAAAAAATTTATTCGTAAAATTTTGATTATTCGAAATCTCGGGTTATCACATTCACCCCTCCTTAAAAGGATTCCGTCCTCGGAATCACCGCTTTCTTATTCTCTACAATCTTTTAAAGTTGTATCATCACTTCGTTTTTATCAACACAATATTACTTTGTGTTTCAAATTCTACTCTATGACTTGAATCTATAAAGGGAAACAATTCACAGCCATATTTATTCAATATCAATCGTGTAATTTAAATATTAAGAAAAATCGTTACCTGCTGCCACCTCCTGAGTAGCTACCGCATCTAGCGCCGTCATGTTGAATGTACTGGCTGTTGGTCTTCCTGGCTGTGCAGTCCTCGAATCGCCAAGGTTCCACCACCAGGTCCCTTGTTGGCACTTTCTTTTTCTGCATTCTTCTTCGGAAAGTTCCGAACAAGATGATCAGTCGATCCACACGCATAGCAACCTTAAATCTTTTTCGGGCTGGGACAATTGGGCGACATGTGCCCCTCTTGTCCGCAGTTATAACAGACTCCCTTCCTTTTCAGACAACCACTAACATGGTTCTTCCCACAATTTGCACAAGGCACTCCTCCTTTCCTATTCCCTTCAGTTTTACTACCCGATTGGGTATTCTCACTCCACTTCCTCTTGTTTAGATTACTGCCACCACTACTTCCTCCATCATTGGTCTTCTTCTTCTTCTCCTGATGAAAAAGAGATGCAGCCTCGCTTCCTCCTTCAACAATTAACGCTTTCTCCAGTAAAGCCACAAACGTGTTGATCTGCAATACTGCCACCTTGTTGAATATCCCTGGTTTCAGTCCGTTTTCAAATCTTCTTGCTTTTCTAGCTTCGGTGTCCACCTGATGAGGTGAAAATCTAGCTAATTCGTTGAATTTAGCAGCATACTCTGAAACAGACATATTCTCCTGCTTAAGTTCCAAGAACTTAACTTCCATCCGAGATTGCATACTCAGAGAGAAGTAGTTCTCAAAGAACAAATCCTTAAATCTTGTCCATGCTACTACCGCCGTACCCGCTCTTGCTTGATTGGTTTCCCTCCAATAATTGGCTTCTCCCTTCATTAAGTATGTTGCAAAAGCCGTCTTTTGCTCTTCCTCCACTCGCGCAATCACGAACGCTTTCTCCATCTCTTTCACCCAAGTTTGGGCTTCAATTGGATCCGTAGTCCCCTTAAATTTCGGCGGTCCTACCGCTTTAAAATCAATAAAATTAGCCAATCTGTCGACTGGCTGATTCCTTGGTCTTCCCCTGGCTGGAGCCCTATTTTCCATAGCTTGGGCCAGCATATCCACAAAATTCTGCATCGGGTCTGTTTTACCTCCTTTGTTATTCACTGATTGTTCTTCTCTTTGGTTTCGATTCTGCCGTCTAGGCGGCATGATATGATTTAAATGAAAATCTTATATTAATATTCTTTCTCTATACAAATTCTTAACACAATAAGAATTCAACACATAATTCTCAAGTAATCGCATATTTATTCAAATAGCACATAGTATTTATAATACTTTAACACATATTACTACCTTTTTTTTTAAAAAAAAAATTTAGGACCAACAACACAATTTTACACAAAAAGTTGCAATTCTCCAACTTTATACAAAAAGTCACAATTCTCCATTCGCACACCAATATTCCCAGTTCATCAAACTTACCACACCTAGAGGTTCAAGAATTTGCCTCAATTATATGAGTTTATGAACTTATCCTAGTCAGACCATTGGCGTCTATTCGCTGAGGGGTTCAAAACAGCTCATATAACTATGAGTCATGAACTTACAATAAGTATGAGTTTAAAGAACTCACAAATTAATCATAATCTTATATTCATATAGAAAATAAAGATTTTATTCATACAAACATATATAATTACATATGTTCAAACATCATTCTCGATATTACATAACCTAATACCAGAAACTTCTACCAAAAGATACTACAACTTATATCTAAGTTGTCTAACGACCACTCCCTTCCCCAGTCTTCTTGCTGCTGGGATACTTGTTAAATCCATGCCCCGTTTGCCCACAGGAAAAACACTTCCTCATATTCGGTTTAGGACAATGCAAAGAGATATGTCCTTCCTGCTTACAGTTGAAGCACACGTTCTTCCACATCATGCATTCCCCCACGTGAGTTTTACTACACTTGTTACATGCTTTCTTTTTCTTCAGGTTCGAATTTCCAAAGTTGTCACTGTCATTTTTTATCTTCCTTTTCTTCTTGTCCTTCTTGCCGGTTCCTTCAGAAGATCCACCACCTTCAACCTTCATTCTGTTCACCTGCGCTTTCAGCTCGTTCCATTCTTCAGTCATTTCACGTAACGCCCGCTCCGTCTTCCACAACTCCTCCAAAAGAAATACTTTTCTTCGGTGTTCTTGGAATTCCACAGATAGATGATCTTGTTCACTAACCTTGATCTTATTCTTTAGTTCCACCTTAGCTTCTTCAGACTCCGCCTCCTCATCACCACTTAGATACATCTCAGGATAATCGTCATGATCACTCCCAAGATTGATCATTGGTTCATCTTTCCCCACTTCTTCAACCGATTCGCTTTGTGCTGGCACCTCGGCTACTGGCATTGGTATGACAGCCGCTGGCATCTCCGTACTCATTTCATCTTCTCCCGACATCCTACAATCAGTTTTAAACAATTTGATTAGTACTTCACCAGTACAAATTTCTCTCACTACGAATTTACTTATCTTACTATCGATACACTACAACGATCCCTCACTTAGTACTCTAAATGAGTATTCTCTATCTCGCTATGGTCATAATCCTAGGGTTTCCCCCCACCCCACTTAAGGTTTATAACCTACAGCTCTGATACCAACTTGTGACACCCCCAAATCCGGGTTACTTGACCCCCAAGTTTGGTGTTCATGATCCACAATATAAATAACATTTAACTACCCATAATATATATAGATAGTAACTTTCGTAAGTTTTTATCAGAGTTTAATAATACATCACCCAGGTTTTCTAACCATAACTTTACAAACATACCCTTTAGATATACAAAAAGGGTTTACAATACAACAATATAAATAATACTGTTCATAAAACTAATTTATTACGATTCCTTTGCCCTTATTCTTCTTCGCAGCACCTTCTGCAACTTCGTTCCTAGCTGAAAGGTTTTATTTAGCAAGGGTGAGCAACTAATTTGCCCCGCAAGTTAAGACATACAATAATTGTACAAGAATTCAAAACAACAGACTATCTATTTTGATAGAATTAAACCAAAGTTCGGGGAACTTTGAAATAGCTGAACAAATCGTTATTCAATAATAAGTCTTCTCATATTCTATACAACACAATAATTCAATAATGAAAGAGTACAACACTTTCAAAGTTTCTACGATATTCTAATGAATAATCAAGAATCAATTCTACGAAATAACAAAGTGGAATGTTTTCCAGATTTAATACTGGGCGATCACACAAGATCTTGAACTTATTTTCTCGAGTAGATATCGAAGTTTTACTTTGATATATACTCAGGTGTATCAGATAACCATAAAGATTAAATCATACCCCTCTGCAAGTATAACAAGTGATCAGCTTATTATACCCTATATTATGCATAATACTTAAAACGCGCGCAAAGGTCGAATTCACGACCAATAAAATATTCCCTTTATATAAAAGGTTGTTCTTCTCAGTCTTAGAATCAAGATTTTGATTTTACAACGAAATACTGGTATTTCAAATTTTATTTACTTCTCGGTCGAGCCGAAATAATTGGCATCGATCTGTCAATAATAATTGATTTTATTTTCTCGAATCTATCAAGTTCTAACAATTGTTCGTCTAGCCAGAATAATTTGCAAAGATATTTCTCAATATAATTTGACAATTGATGAGTGAGTTTTATACACATGAATTGGGTACATTCGGGCTTAATTTATTGTTGTTCTCAAGTCTTTTAGGATGTTTTTATGTGTTTGTATCTATGCATGCATGTTTTATATTGTTTTGTAGGATTTGGGACAAAAGTTACATGGATCGACGTTCGGGGTGGCTAGATTCGCGTTTTTGGCTTGTCATTTACACAGCAGTCACTTCAAAGCCAATTTGACTATAGCTCCAGACATTATTTCGAAAAACGTTAAGAATGAAAGTTGTAGATCTACTTTTCCTCTTTCCGGATCATCTTGAATCATCTAAATCGGAGTTCGGACGAAGAAGTTATGGCCGTTTTCCCAAAGGACGTTGGAGCAGAAAATGTTGACTTTTTGACCAGCGCCGGGGCGCCCATTTCTAGTGTATTTCTAGAGTCGGGGCGCTGGGGGGCAGAATCCCAGCGCCGTGCCCAGCGCCGGGGTGCTGGGGAAGGGCCTGGTGCGGGCCTGGACGCGTTTTGGGCGAATTTTGACACCTTTTTGACTCCAAATAGGATTAGGGTTGTTCCAAAACTAAAAATTGGACTTGTAACCTATAAATACATGATGTAAGGCATAAAATAAGGGGGAGATTACATAGCTTAGCTTGGAGATTACATAGCTTAGCTTGGGGATTACATAGCTTAGTTTAGAGATACACTCCATTAGATTAGAACATTAACCCTAGTTCTTAATAGTTTTGGAGATTGAAGCAACTTGGAGATCATTGAAGATCAAGAGCAAGAGCAAGAGGGGAGCATCAGATTTGCTGACAACAGATTCTATTCTCTTCTCTCATCTTACTTTTATCTTTTAATGTCTATTCAGTTGTGGATTCTTGGTTTCCATTCATTAATTATGAACTAATTCTTTTTATTAAGATTTCAATTGAACTCTTTATGGCTATGAATTAGTTATTCATTATATTCCAATTATTTATGTTAAAGTGAGTTGTTTATCTTGTCTTGTGCATATTGCTTAATTATCTGATCAGTAATTACTTTGTTACTCTAGAAGGAATTGGAAGAGGAATTTTAGGGTTAGAACTAGGCATGATATTATGTGACTTAGTTATTTGCACAGTGAATAATTAGGTTTGTGAATTGAATGGAAATATCTGTTCACCGCATGTAACACATAAGGAATTAGAATTGAAGGAGTTTAATTCAATTGTTTTGCATATGAATATAGCTAGATTAATCTGGATTAAATAGAAGGCAATTGATCACTTGGAAAAGGACTTTTGGCATTTGAGAATTCCTGTTAACAATTCAGTAGACATAATAATTGGGATAATTAGATAATTGATTTATAATTCATAATTGGGGATATTGAAGTCTTAATCTTTATTTATTTGAATTCATTCGTTAAAATCTTAGTTTTAATTAGTTAATTTAGTTTTCTTAAGTAGAAAAATCACGATTTGAGATTTTTTAAATAAAATTAGTTTGGTTAATAATTAGTATTTGATGATTTTTATTAAATAATTCCTCGTGGGAACGATACTCTACTTTCACTTTATTACTTGTTGACCGTATATACTTGCACGTATTCATTGATTGCGAAATCGATTAACAACAATAAACAGGAATTATCTGTACTGTCAATTCTAACTTCTATAGATATGAATATCCAACAACAATTATTCTTCAAATATATATTTTCTAATTCAATAATTTAATTTCAACAATAAATCCCTGGACGTGGTATAATTAGCAATAATTATCCACCAATAATAATTGAATAAAATAACTCAAGGTTGAGTTAGGGAACTTGCCTCTTCCGCTGATTACAACTACACAAAATACTTATCTGCTTTCGAAAGACCTATAACCAATAATATCGGTCTTACAATTAGCACAATAATTCACATAACACACAACACTGTAATTCAAAGTCAAACTTCTCCTAAACACATTACCACATAGCCACATTAGTGTTTATAACCTATATAAACACTTAACAAGTCAAACTAATTCAGTCTGATTGGACTTCAGTCCCTTCTCGGTGTTCTGGTCACCTTATCCGACAATTAACACAGTTATCTGTCAATTACACTTGGTCTCTAAGCTTCAATATTAATCTAGATAAGTCAATTATCATTAATAATATTTTTCGGAAGCTTTTAATAATTATCAAGCAATTATTATAATTTATAATAATTTTTCAAATATCAGAATTATTTTTAAATGATTTAATTATCAAATAATCTTACCATTATTAATATTTAATAATATCAAAATGTTAATAACATACATTCCAAAATATTAAAGTTATCATCAATAACTTCAAATATTTTTAAATCATCAATTTTCTACTTAAATGATTTTTAAAATAAATAAAATCATTTTTAAATCATCACCATTAATATATAAATATTAATGAAATTATTATCCAAATATTAAAAGTCATTAATTATAACTTAAAATATTTTTAAAACATTTTTCTCATTTTTAAATGATTTTTAAATCAATAAAATCATTTTTAATTCATTTATTTAATATAATAATTAAATAAATCAAACATCATTTATTTAATATAATAATTAAATAAATCAAACATCATTAATATTAATTTATTAATGAAAATTCTCCAAAAATATTGAAAATTATATTTTATAATTTAAAATATTTTCTAACACTTTATTCTCAATTAAAATGATTTTTAAATCATTAAAATTATTTTTATCTTATTTATTTAATTTAATAATCAAATAAATCTAATATCATTAATATTAAATTATTAATAAAAATTCTCCAAAAATATTAAAAATTATATTTTATAATTTAAAATATTTTTAAATATATTATTCTTGTTTAAAATGATTTTTCATAATATTAAATCATTTTTCTCTAATTTATATAATACACTAATTAAATAAATTAAATACATTTAATATTTAAATAATTATAAATATTAAAGAAAAATATTCCAATTGGTCAAAAATTATTTTTCATAATTTAAAATAATTTATAAAACCATTTTTACTAATTTTTAGAATTTATTTCTAATTTTAATCATTTTTCGGAATATTCAGAAAATAAAATTATTTAAACTGTCGCTATAGGGCTATAGCGACAGGAAGCGTCGCTGTTGGTGTTCTTGAGCTCAAAAACACTGACAGCCGGCAGTGCAAGGGTGCTACTTTGACCGCTTGTAATTCTCAATCCACAAAGTTTCTGGACAATCTTGAAGTTTGATCATGTAGCCAAAATGTAATACTACAACACACAATCAACATCTTGATCAAACAATAATAATCCTGCAAGATCTAGAGCTTCAAAGAAGTTGTCAGACTCATTCTTGGTTTCTCTAGAAACCCAGAAACTCGACTAGGCACATTTGAGCTCAATTTGATCTAGGTTCTGGTCATCAAACAAATTATTACTTGATTTATACTTCTAGTCCACATGCCAAGGAACAACAAGATAGAAACAAATCAACTAAAACATATTAACCTCGTCAGATCCAGCTCGGTCAAAAGCTGTCAGAGGCTTAGTTCATCCGTTTATGGGTTTTCCAGAAACGTCAAAAACAGACCGAGTGGTCTAATTTGACCACCTATTACTTCGTTCCTATTAGTTATATAAAGGATATTAAAGCATGGATCTGCATTCCAGACAACAGGCTACACATGTATTATAACAACATCAACAAATAACACAACACATGTCAGATATATGACCTTGAAAAGCTTGTCAGAGATAGAAAAATACTTTCTGGGTTACCCAGAATTAGTCTGGTCATGCTTGGTCAACGTGGTTTGACCGTCTATAAAATGAAATCTAGATACCCAATGACTGAAGTTTCACTTCCAGATGAAAGATCTCATACCATGCTACAAATACAAAACTTAAAACAACAATAAGCATAAACAGACACGAATCTGTGGCGCCTAACATTAGCTTGTTAGACCACAAACCATGTTCTTGACAGTTTTAGAAAAACTCGATTTTAAAGCATTTTGATGCTATGGATCTATGTTATATCAACATAGATCATCATTAAACATCATCTAGCAAAGATCTAAACACATAAACAAAAACGTTTTCTTAGTAACATGGATCAAAAATAAAAATTAGGTTTATACCTTCTTTCTTTAAATCTTTGATCTTGCTCTCCAAATCTGATCTAGGTGATCAAGTGGATGTTCTAGGGACTGATACACTTGAGATTTTCGGAGCTTTTAGTGAGAAAGAGTAGGTGAGAGCAAGATAGCAAAATGGCTAGTTTTTTGTGATTTTCTCTCTCCCAAATCTTTATATATATTGCTAGGATGCATTGTATGTTGCAAGATCTGATGCTAGCTGTCACTTGGAGGCTGATTGCTGAGATTTTTAGGAGTCACAAGGTCAAGTGGGTTGGTCACCAACTAAAGCTCTTGGCCATTTTACAAGTTACTAAAAAAAATAATCTAAAAAGGGCATTTTTGTCATTTGATAAATATTTTTAATGACATTCTTGTCCAATACACAAACCCTTAGGGTTTAGGGTTTGGGTTAGGGTTTGGACCCTTTAGGGTTTAGGGTTTAAACCTTTTAGGTTTTAAAATACCAACTACTAAAATTTCCAATTAAGGTTATAATTAGAAAAATTAAATTCCTAAATTACAATTAGGGTTTGTAAAATAGAAATTAGTATAACTAAAATATAATTGGGGTTTTCTAATCATATTAAAGTTTAATACACTTTAGACAAGATAATAAAAATTAGAGTTGCCTAATTAGGGTTTAGGAAATCCAAGATTTTAAATTAGGGTTCCTTAACGTACAATTAGGGTTTTTAACTGTACAATTTATTTTCTAAATTTAAGATTAGGGTTTTAAATCCCTTATTAAGGTTTATTAATTATAAACCCCATCCAGTCAACCATTGGTCAACATTTCGATACAGTCCAAGCACATCATCAACAATACAATTATTTTAATTGTATTTTCTATCGAATCCCTATCCGAAAATTAGGGTTAGGGTTTTCTAAAGTTGTTAAGCACAACTCTACTCTATTTTATTAGTCAAATCACATATTAGCTAATTCTCGAGACTTGTCTCACAAATTCTCAGTACAATATTAACAGTCAATGTCAATATTAAATAAAATAAAATAAAAATTATTCGTAAAATTTTTATTATTCGAAATCTCGGGTTATCACACAAATTCCATCATCGGTTCTCCCTGATGCTACACTAGAGTTTTCACAAATGGTTTTCATTATTAGATCTCTGCTCTTCGTTGAAATAGTTTTCAACGACTTACATCACCGGACCATTCCCGATTATATGCTGGAGTTGTTGCCAACAATTTACACTATCAATCATTTTAACCTTCATTGAAGTAGTTTCCAATGGCTTACATCACCGAACCCTTCCTGATGCTACGCTAGAGTTGTCGCCAATGGTTTACACTGTCAATCATTTTTACCCTCGTTAAAGTAGTTTTCAACGGTTTACATCACCAGACCATTCCCGATGCTACACTGGAGTTATTGCCAATGGTTTATAATGTCAACCATTCTGACCTTCGTTGAAGTAGTTTTCAACGACTTACATCACTAGACCATTCCTGATGCTACGCTGAAGTTATCGCCAACGGTTTGCACTTTTAATCATTTTGACCTTCGTTGAAGTAGCTTTCAATGACTTACATCACCGGACCATTCCTGATGTTACGCTGGAGTTATCTCCAATGGTTTATAATGTCAATCAATTAGACCTTCGTTTAAGTAGTTTTTAATGGCTTACATCACCGGACCATTCCCAATGCTACGCTGGAGTTGTCGCCAAAGGTTTAAAATGTTAATCATTCTTACCTTTGTTAAAGTAGTTGTCAATGACTTGCATCACCGGACCATTCCTGATGCTACGCAAGAGTTATCGCCAATGGTTTGCACTGTCAATCATTCTGACCAATGTTGAAGTAGTTTTTAATGGCTTACATCACCGATCCTTTCTTGATGCTATGCTGGAGTTATCGCCAATGATTTTCACTGTCAGACATGCCTGATATCTCTATTGGGGATATCTTTCTAAAGAATCATACCCTGCAATGAATTTGGACGTTAAGACCCATGGTTTAGGACACCGGACCTTCTCGATGTTTTGACAAGGATTATTTTCAATAACCTCTATCATCGTCTCTCTAAACACTACATCTGGGTTAATACCAATAACATACATGTAGATCAAAAGTTTTGTATCTGAATTTAGTGTTTCAGGCCCTTTTCGCTCAATCGCTTAGCACCTTTTGCCCTGATTTAACCTTTTAGCTTCCGGGAACTATGTTGCAACTCAAATTTGATCAAGCTGGAGGGGGTGGGGACCACCCTTGGAGGCCTCAATTAGACACGTGACTCCCATCGGGTTTAATTACTCCCTCCCTTCTTTTTCATAAGTCATTTTTAAGTTGAACACAATAGAAAATCTAAAATTTCCTCTTTAGATCTACTGATTTGGGGCTGCTTATTGCAAAATCCGTCATCGTACAAACTTTCTGCACTACCCTGGTAATGTTTACATATTTTCTTTCTAGTTTAATAGTTAGAATGTTAGATTTCATATAGAATGCTTCTAAATACAATGTAGTGAATATGCGTACTCATATGACTTGATAAAAATTATTCAACTTAGTAAATGTTCATATTTTACCATGCTGAATGTATTAATGTTTAAAAAATTGATGTTTGGGACAGTCATTTGGCACCTTCTTTCAGTTAATTCATTCTATTTGAGGACAAATGAGCATGGGTTTTCAAATAATGCACACATTGGCAATATTACTGCTATGGTGGATTTAATTTTTATGTATTTTTTATTTATATGAGATGTTCATGATTTTGGATTAGTGTGCTATTGAATGGCCACCTAGTCATGCCTATGCTCATGTGGACAGTCCATTTTACAATGGAGACTGGCAAAAAAATTTCATGAGCCTGGGCATTTAATGAACATGTAAATTTAACTCTACTGTGGATGTATGTTAACACAATGCATATATTAGGACATAGATTATGCTTGATGCAATGGTTTGAATGTAATAAGTTTTAAGTTTAGAACTTACCTCACCTTTTTTGAGGTGATTTGGAGACTTTGCTCAGATTATGGATCCAGATCAGCCGAGTTGTAACGCCCCAAAATTTTTGGATTTTTGAGAATTAAATTTTTTATTTAATTATGTGGATTAAATGAATTTAATTAACTATTTATGGGAGTAAGCTAATTGAAGGTCGTTCTATGACCTAGACATATCGGAATTTCTTAGTATTTTGACTACATGGTAGAATTAAATTGTTTGAATTTCCAAGAGAAAAATAAATGCTTTCTAAGAAATTTTCTGAAAAACACTATTCACGCATTTCTACTCAAGAATTATTTTTTGAATTTGTGAGAAATACGTAATGATAGAATATCGAGGTGAGATAGAATATCCAATAATATTTCAGTTATGGCAAACTCATTTTTTCACCTGCGGACTTAAAACCTAACTATTATGGAAAATGAATTCCGAGAAGGAATTTAAATGCGTATAATGAATTCAAGCAATGATTGTATAATATGTAAGTATTGTACGAGGTAAAGAATACAAGTATAATACAAGGTATTATACGAGTAAATATGAATAATGGAATATCGTATATTAAATAAGTATACGAGTTAGAATACGAGATTAATACGTAAATTATACGTTATAAGGCTTTAAGCCAAATGTAATAGACTTGTAGGATTGAGTAAGAAATTATAAAGTCCAATGAGATATTGATAAGGCCCAAGTGTAGAGACGATTAAGCCCAATGCAAGATAATGATAAAGCCCAAAGAATTGTTAATACAAGCCCAATGTATAAATTAAGAATAATTAAACCTTAAACCCAAAGTAAGAATCCAATCGATTAGGAGGATCCATGGGGCAACCCATGATCATATGGGTGAATTGGTGATCAAGAACTTGGTGTGATGAGCAAGTAGACTTAAAGGTTAAGCAAAGTATAAGTTAGGTAGACTTAATGGCTAAGCAAGAGATAAGTTATGTAATGACCAAGCAAACTTAAAAGCTAAGTAAAGTGCTTATGCGATGAGCAAGCAAATAAGGTGGTGGTCAAGTTAACTTAATGGCTAAGTGTTGTGGTGGCAAAGTAATTCATGTGAGGAGTAAGTTAACTTAATGTCTAGGTAATGAATAGTAAGGAAGTGATTAAGGAGGTGGGATTGGATTAATGACCCTTATGCCCTAATATAGAAATTCCTATAAATAACAAGCTTGGTTTTCATTTTGTTGGGTGTTCATTTCATCTAATAAGTTGGGAGCTTATTGGTTAGAGAGAATAAGTGAGAATAAGCTTCAAAAGCTATAATAATTTAGCCTTTGAGAACTCAAGAAGCAAGAAAAAGAGTAAGGATTTAGGCAAGTGATCTTCATAGGTAAGAACTTAAACCACAATTTTCTTTCTCTTCAATTGTTAGAGAAGGGGGTAGTGGTAGAACATGTATGTTAAGGAATGATAAGAATGATTAATCAATGGACTTAAGCCGTATAAGTCATGAATAAGTAATTCAAACATAATTAAGTTATGAATTTATAAAGAGTTTATATGAACTACTTATATGTGTACTTTAATAAGATGGTATGATAATAAGAAGTAAGAATGGTGGTTAAAGGACTTAATCTATAATAAGTCATGAGAAAAGAAGTCATAAGTAGTTTATACTTTTATAAGTTATAAACTCAAAAAGAACAAGTAATAACTTATCATGTTTATAAGTTAATGAGTTATGTATGTCAAGATGTTAATATGATGGATTGAATCCATTTAAAGCGAAGAACATATCTTAAGTAATGAAGTTAAAGCTGAATTCACGAGTTTTGACGATAATCGTCGAATTCGTAAAATTCTCAGAATGGAAGTTAATTTTTGATATTGAGCTTGGAAACATTGGTTTCAATGGAGACAAGTCTTATTTGGCATTATAGAGTTGCGCACTCGAGAATAACCGAATTCTGACTTAGAATGAAGAAACGAGCGTTGAACGTTCACGAACATTTACTGTTTTCGTTAAAAATGGACTAATAGGTGAATTTTGAGTAAACAAAGTCAAATAGATAAAATTATTGCATGAACGCATAGAGTATGTAATTTGATAACCGTGGGCTTTTGAACGAGCCAATTCGGACTTATAATGAAAAAGTTATGCGTCCTAGAATTTCGCAAAGTTGAAAATATGTTAAATTTTTCTAAGGCATAGAGTTTGCGCCGCAACGCGACTCCAGGCACAAAGGCCCGCGTCGTAACATGAGGCCGAGATAGATCACACTACTAACCGGTGCCGTAGTGGGGCCATAGTAAAGGAGACTCACACCGCAGCACCGAGTCCGGACCATACACACTGCTAAGTCACGCCGCGGCGTGACATAAAGAAGGAATGCCGGTGCCGCATCGCCAACACTATGTGAAGCACAGAGAGGAATGTTTTTGAATATAAATGAAAGGAGAAAAGAATGAAGGCTGATTAAATCCTTAATCCACTAAATGTAACATCACTGCTAATGATATAAACCTTAGGTATAATACTAAAGGTTGAATATAAGTCAATTAAGTGTGAACGTGAATGGTAAGCAATAAGTGTACGTAACCAATAACAATCGAGTCTCGATTAGTGATGTGATAACATTAGTAAGCCGTGAAGAAGGATGATTAACTTGAAATGAGTTGTATTGATGAAATAATTTCAATTAAGTTATAGAAGAGAAAGAAGTTGGTAAGAATGATGTAAGTTATAACGATAAGCTGGAACCAATAATAACAAATCTAATACAGGATTAGATTGAGAAGAAGGGTAAGATTCATTAGGAACCTTATATGGTTATTCATGACCTAATATGGTATGTTATGTGGGTATGTGTTGTAGAGATTGTAAAGACTCAAAGGAGAAGTAATTTTACTGTAGCAGACGCTGAAGGGAAGTTTTTCTTAAACACTTGTCTAACCTTCATGTTAGCCAGGTTTTGAGTGATTCATGTTATGAGATGCATAAATTATTTTACTAAAGGGTCGATGCCAGTTTTACCTCAGCTAGACTAATCTTGAAGAGTTGATTGATTTATTTACAAGTCTTTCAATATAAAATTGCTAACGCTATCCTACGCTAATTGTTTGTTACAGATTCAAGGTAAGCCTGAGTATGAATAAACAAATGTATTTTTTTCGTTTAACGACAAGCACGTGAGGTTGCCACAACTTAAACATATACATGTTTAATGAATGTAGTGTTGATCAACATAGAGTACTATGGGTTGATCACCCAGAAGTGCTCATAAGATATATCGGACTTACGGACTTAGTGTCGGGTTGTCCTTTTCAAAGAAATTATGAAACGCTCATGGTTTTGAGCCAGAATTGATGTTTTACTTAATATTTTCATTGTAGAATGTTTTGAAGGAAAAGAAGTGCTATTTTGAATTATCGATAGTACTTCATAACTACTGTCTAGTTATTGAAGATATATGATTCCTATTTTTCAAGTATGTTATTTAAAAGAAATTGTTGTACTTGCTGAGCTTGTTATGCTCACTCTTGCTTGAACCATATGAATGTAGCTAGGACCGAACGAACCAAGGGTTTTGACAAGAATAAAGGCAAGACGAAGATGAACGATTAGTTTACCTTGTAATAAACTAGTAAGTTGTATATATTATAGTATGATGAACAAATAATGTAATGGTTTTAGAACCTGGGAATGGGATGTAATATTATTAATGTAATAAGAATGTCGTTGACACACAAATTTTGATGTTGTTTCAATAGAATGAACGTACAGTTATAAGTACTGTGTAGCACCATCTGTCGAGTTGGAAGATGTTAGTTCCTAGTAGGAACAATATAGATCTAGAAGGGGGGGGGGTTGAATAGATCCTTAGAATTTCAAAATATTTTTCTCTATTAAGTTGTATTGCTCATTAAGTAGCTCATGACAAACTTAAGAATCATTTCAAGCACAGCGGAATAAGTAAAAGATCCCTTTCATTGGTATATTCATAATCACACATACATTATTTGTAGAGTTATTTCAGTAGTAAGCAGTTAAAACATACATATCAGTTATAGCAGTTAATGTACGTAATGTAAATGGCATAAAGTAAAAGACACAAGGGGTTTTAAGTGGTTCAGAGACTAAAGCTCCTAATCCACTCTTATGCTTTTAATTAGCAGGATTTCCACTAAGGAAGGGTAGCACCCTGAATCACTAAGATTCCTTCAAGGCCAGCAGCCTTGGGACTTCAGTTTAGTAAGAACTCTTTAAGGCAAGCAGCCTTGGAACTTCTCTAGTTCCCTAGGAACTCTTCAAGCCCAGCAAGCTTGGAACTTCATTTAGTCCCTTCGGATAAGGACCCCTCATGCCCTGGCTTCTTGTTGTTGTAGTTGTTGTTTTTGTTGGTGCTGAGCTGCAAAGATGTTATTAGGCTCTGAACATCTTTTGTACTTAGCAGCTTAATGTGAACCTTTTTTTTCTTTTAGCTTCGAGTCCGGACCACATCTTCTTTGGTGTAGCTGATCTTCACTCTTTTCTGCTCATCTTCATCTTGTATCAGCTGTGCACCATCACCATCTGGGTTTGCTAAGTCTCTGTGCTTTTAGTGGACTTTTTCTGGAACTTAGAAATCCCTGAACCTTTCTTGAATACTTTTGCATATACGGTTCTACACTTGTTCATTTTCAGCTTTCGGTTCATAGTGATTCATAGAGTAACTCTCATGATCTTCTTTGTACTTAGCCACTTTCCTGAATGCTATCTTCTTGGCCTTCTCAGCTCTCAGCTTGGCTACCATCTTCAATGGCATTCTCATCTTTGTTGAGTGAAGCTTCGATCTGTTTAATTCCTTCATCAAAGCTTCTTTACTTCAACCTTGATAGTCTAAATGTCACGAAGACTTGTTCTATTGATCTTTGGTGGAACTCGTAGAGTCAACAATAGCACCAACTCAACGATTCTGTAACTACACAATCATCAACACTTGTTGATCGTTAAAGCTCTATTGATTTATATTACTTCCCAATCTTCCCGTTGGAAAGTAGCCGTTGAAAGCTATTCAAATTTCTTCGCAGAACTCGTGTTTATTTGTTACAGACTGCAGATGTGACATGACATCTTTTTTTGACTTTCTGACACTGCAGTCTGCTGTTTCAACAACCCTGTCAGATATGTCACTTTAATGTCTTGGGCAGGTCGAAGACTTTATTTCCTTCTTCTGATTTCTCGATCAGAGGTTGTCCTTGCATCAATGCTCTCCATGAGCTCTTGTCCAAATATTACCCTTCAGATTGAACCATTGCCAATGCTTTAGTCTTCAGCTATTCAAACTCTATGATTCTGATGCATGTCTTCATGGGCTTGATCGTAGTGTCTTGTTGACTGGTAGAGACAATACTATGATCTTGAAGAGTGTTGATTTGATCTTCAATGTAGAACACCTCTTCCTTCTCTTGTGCAGTGCTTCAACACTTTTGTTTTCCTCGACTGTTCTCAGATACTGATGACTTAACTCTTTGTTATGGTCCCTTCTGAATAGCAAGAAATCTAAGATTTGTAGCATGCTCAGTTCGCTTTCTCCTTGTGATCTCACGTTCACCTATCATCAATGGACTGATCCATGCTTAATCACTTTAGCCTTGTTCTTGAGAGACTGACCAGTATCTCCGTGTACACTCCATTAGTTCTTCTTTTTTTGTTTGGCAAACACTACGATCCTGGTTGCTTCCAAGATCGTTGTCTTCTGTTTGCTTGTTAGCTACTGCACTTGCTGAATTTCCTTAGTCAGTTAAAGAAGTCTTCTTCTAATTTTCTTCTGGATGACTTCGTCTTGAATGGCTTCACAACTCAATCTTGTTGCTGATTGGGTTGGTGCTTAGATCTCCTATTAGCTTGCATGCCATTCGTTGAGTGCTCTCTAGTTTCCTTCAAGTGGGACGTATCTATGCAGTGTCAACTAGAGGTTTCATTCCTTTGGATATTCAGGGAGTGCTCATTTGCTGAGAATCATATTTGCTATTCGATTCTGCTTTGGCATTGTGAGCATATCTGTTGATGTCTTAGTTCTGCACTCTACGATTCAGCTTTGGCTGTGCAGACACTACGACTTTGAGATCAGATCCTGACACTACAATCTCTATCGTTGTGCTTGTTGTCTTCATCTGATCTTTCTCGACTACGATCTCTACCTTTGGTATGATTAGTAAACTCTACGACTTTGAGTGTAGTCTACGATTCTTGACTTGGCTTTGGCAGATACTCGGTCGGCTCGTAGATAGGCTATCTCTATGATTCTGAACATGACTTCCTCAGCAGACTATGGCCTTGAGGAAGTTTTCCTCGACACACTACCATCCTTCCTCGTCTCTCCTTGAAGTCTACGAACTTCGAGATCTACTATCTTGCAGACTACGATTCTGCCTCGATAACTCTCGAGTTTTCCTTAACTTTCCTGGCAGACTACGATTTCTGGTGCAGTGCTTGACGATCAGACAAGCCTATCTATTACATAATAAGATTAACCTAACATGCTTGATCTTTCTATATTTATAGTCCATGTACATCATATCTTTTTAAGGACTTTACAAAGCTATTTTGCTTATGTAGGATCAACCTAACATATTTGATCAATTCATTCTACGTCCTTGGACATATGTTTATATTATCTATCATAGGACTTTACAGCTTTTCTTAATGCAAACATACTTGCATAATTCATTCATATATATATGTCATAACCAAATCATATGTAAACAGGAATATCATTCACATGTTTATTCCTGACAATCTCCCCCTATTTGATTATGACAAAAATAAGAAGTGCATATGCATGTTATGAATAAATCTTATATACAGTGAGCTGCTTTATTTCTAAAATAGATAATCATGAATGTCATTTATAATAATATAAAATTTAATATACTATGACATCTTACATCCTGGATCTAGAACATACCTAACTAGTTAGAGATATACATCTTTGGCTCCATGTATGCTTCTAGGATGTCTGTTGATGTGCTATTCATCTGTTTGATTTATCTGATTGATCTTTTTGCATCTTCTAATTCGGGGACATTGGTTTCATCATCCTTTTGTATGCTCCCCCTCAGATTTATGCTGCTCTGACTCCCTCTCAGCCTTTGCAAATATAGGTTCATCATCTTTTATCTCCCCCTTTGATGATGACCCAACGTTTTCTGCTATCTTCTTCTTTTGTTTCCTTTTGCTCTTCTTTCTCTTTCTTGAATGCCTCTTTCTATGCCTCTCTTTCTCCCCCTTTTTGTCACTAATCAGTTGAGAGAGCTGTTCCATATTGAACATAAGCTGCTCCATCATGTAGGAGGATTTTCCAACTTCATTCTTGATTTCTTGTTGATTTAGCTCAAGTTGCATAGAGAAAGATTTATTCATGTTGTCAATCTTGTCAGAGAGGATTTTGAGTTTCTCTTCCTTTGCCTCTTGTGCTCGTAGAGCTTCATCTTTTTGATCATGTATGGCCTTCAGATAGATGTGATGTCTCTCTTTGATTTTGAGAGATATATCAGCCATAGTAGCTTGATGTCTGTTTTGAATTGAATTATCTGCTGTTGCTGTCAGTCTTTTAGATTCTTCTATGATTTGAGACATCTTCTCAATCAGATCATCAGAATTTCTCATCAGCTCCTTCTCCATAGGAGTCTGGTTATCTGGCTGGGCAGTCTCTTGTTGATCCTCAGATTGGACTCTATGAATTTTATCTTTGGATAGATTGTTGAAGGTGTTGAGAATCTGAAGAATCGTTGAGTTCCAATCACTGGTTGAGGATGAAGGAATGTTAGATAGTTGTGCTTGGGTAGATGGAGACATCTGATTCTAGACTTGATCATTATCAGTGGTAGAGTGAACAGACTCTACAATCAGTGTCTTGGCCAAATTCCTTTTGCCATCAGAGTTCACCCTAAGATCAAAAGGAATATAATAGTTTTCAGCATGTCGATAGAACTTGTAGTGGGGCTTGTCATTGATCACCTTGATTGCAAACTTCTTAACCCTGGGGAAGTTTTGTGATACCAGTTCCAAGTTTAGAAACTAAGAGTAGCACCAGCTAAAGTAACTCTCATCTTTCTCACTGTGTGCTTTCAGCTAAGGCATCCATGGATGGAACCACCTCATCAGAAGATCTTCAAAGTTGTACTGTATAGTTGTGCAATCTAACTCCATATTTTTCCAGTTATGGAGCACTTCATCTGTAGTCATCCTTACAACTTGAAGTTGTTCATTTCCTTAATTTATCCATCTTGCTGGTGGTTCTTCTGGTGACTCATCAAGGACTTCCACTATAATTCTTCTGGTAATTCTGGTTGGAGAGAGAACATGGTAATATTCTGGTTCCTCTGATTCTTAAAGTGCAGAATCAGACTATTTCCCTATTTCTTCCCTTTTTGATCCAGAATCTTGCTGATTTCCTTCATCAGATTTTTCATTGAAGTCTTCTTGTTGAATTTTATTATCAGAATCCTCTTCAGCAATGTCTTCCTTGGAATCATATCCTTCAATGTTGGTCCTATCTTTAGCATTTTCTTCCCTTGATGCAGATTCACCTTCTTTACTGCTGGACCAATCTTTAGCATCTTCTTTCTGTGAGTCAGATCCATCATCATTTAGTTCAATGATTTCAGTAGATTGATCATTTCTCTTCTTTGAGGCAAATTGAGCTATCAATCTATGACTCCTTCTTCTTGGTGGTTTAGCAATTTGAGAGTTAGACTCTTCTTCCACTTAAGACTCTAAGGCCTTTGAATCATCAGATGAACATTCTTCACTCTT
Source organism: Panax japonicus (assembly GCA_020205505.1). Classification (NCBI taxonomy): domain Eukaryota; kingdom Viridiplantae; phylum Streptophyta; class Magnoliopsida; order Apiales; family Araliaceae; genus Panax; species Panax japonicus. The sequence goes on from JAINUV010000524.1 coordinate 33,307, forward strand.
ATAATTTGCAGAGGCATGTCCTTCATTAGAATCACCATCATTTGACCCATCATCTAAGCTTGTTGGAGAATTTGCATTTGGAGATGTAGTTGGGTCATCTTGCAGCTTTTCTTTATCATCAAAGTGAATGCTCTGAGAGATAGCCACAGGTCTTGTGCATTCTTCTTTATCAGCAGATTCTACATATTCTTCCATGAATCCAGCTTCAACATCATTACTGAACTTGGTCTGTGGGGGCTCAGCCTTTTCTTCTTTTGGTTCTATGTCCTTTTCTTCATTAGACGAGCCTTCATGGTGAGTTAAAGTTGGACTGTCTATCATCTTAGCTTTCTTGTTGGATGGCCTTTGAAGTAATCTGTTACTTTTTCTCTTAGTGGTTTCTGTAGTTGATTCCTTTATATCCTCACCCATGTCTTCTGTGGATAGACTTCTTGGAGGGGCATCAGTTTTCCTCATGCCCTTTGGTTTCTTCTTATCTGGTACGGTTGCTGTTGGTACAGAATTATCAAATTCAGAGCTCTCTACCTCCTTTATCTTCCTCTTCTTTGTAGAGGCTTTGCTGCTGCTCCCAGTTGTCAACCTCCTATTCTTCTTTGGGTTTTTCTACCAGTTTATGAACAACTGTGGTAACATTACCTTGTGAACATTAAGGATTTCACCATCATCATCCGTAATTTTATTCTTCAATTTCTTTTTCACGATGATACTTAAGAATCTCCAGTAAAAAACCTTTGTGAGTGGTTTTTCAGTTAATCTTTTCTGTTCTTCCTTATCCAGCCACTTAGACATATGATCGAGCAGGACATCTCCAAAGTTGACGTGTTCCTTCAGGACTATGGCAGACATGATCTTCAGCTATTGGTCAATCACAGTATCATGAGCAGTATCTTTTCATAAGATACATTTCCCCACGATTTCAGTCAGGAACTCGAATTCTTCAGGAAACTCCTTTTTCTCATGTCCTTCAGACTAGGGTTTCTTCTATACTACATAATCTTCTTAGCTTTTTCTGTGTCAATCTCTTCCAGGCTATTCAGATTTCGGTCGGGAAGGCCTAAGCATTGATTGATATCAGAAGAGTTTAGTTTCAGAATTTGACCTTTAACCTTGGTGGAGAGGATTCTAGAATTTATGGTTGCATTTGAATGGAATTCCTTGACCAGGTCACCATATATTTGTGTGTTTTCCTTAAGACATTCTGAGAACCCGACCTTCCTCACAAGTTCAAGAATATCCCTGAACTTCTTCTCGGATCTTTCGAATGACTTGGTTCTTAGCTGAATGCCAATGATTATTCGCCAATCTGCCATTTGAGTAGTTCGAGGAATATGGGTGTTAGTTTAAGGAAGTCTTGTGAGAGATAGTAGACTGTGATTTTAGGTAAGGATTTGGAGGGTTAATGGATTCAGGAAGTGAACAGGCTTTTAGGGTTTGATAAAGAGAGGGAAGAAGTTTTGATAGTTTCTAACAACTGTTTGTAGATTTTGAATTTGTCTTTAAGGCAGTTTCCTCTATCCATACAAATGTTGTGATGTGTCACCCAGACATTGGTTGCACGATACCCAGTATCAAGCTGTAACTCCCCAGTAACTTGTTAGTTAGCTGTCTCTTTCAGAAGTGTGGACGTTTGATTAACGTGAATTGACCTTTTTTATTTGTAGAGTTGATAAGTAGGTTTTATACCTACTTATCCGGTATCTTTTACTTGAATTAGTTACTTTTCATGCATTTTGTGTTCATTTTGTAGGTTATACGTTTGGAAGCGATGTGAACGATTATTGGTAAGGAAAAACACGAAAAATGCAAGGAAAAAGCAACCGGACATCGTTTATGCTTTTATGTTCATTTCATGTTCTTGGTTTGGAGCTTGGACTATATTGTAGAGCGTTTTCTTAGCTTTCCGGAACATCTTGAATCATTAAAATCGGAGTTCGGATGAAAGAGTTATGACATTTCTACCAACGGACGTTGAACTTCACCGTTTTGGGTGGTCATTTTGCGTAGCAGTCACTTCCAGTCCAATTTCGACCATCATGCGTTTGTTATTTCTCAAAGCTCAAAGAATAAAAGTTGTAGATCTCGTCGATAGCTTCGATTTGATAGGTCGCGGGACTCATAACTCCTCCCGGTTCAAACGTTATGGCAGTTTTAGCAGAGGAGGTTCCAGCAGAAAATTGTGTTGGCAGATTGGTACCCAGCCGGGGCTGGGCGTTTTTAGCCTTAGGATCCAGCCGGGGCTGGGTTCCTGGGCATGTTAGCAGATCACTACCCAGCCGGGGCTGGGTGTTTGCAAGGGAAAAGTCCAGCCGGGGCTGGCCTATGCGAAAAAGAGTAGATTTTGTCCGAATTTGAGTCCGAAAAGGATTGTTTTTGAGTTGTTTGATTCAAGGACTTCCAAGAGGACTTAAAGACATGTACAAAGGCTTATAAAAGGAGGGGAATAACACAGATTAGAGGAGATTATTAGGAGATTAGAGAGCATTCTATTAAATTAGATTAGAGTAAATTAGAGAAAAACACTAGTTTTTATGAGATTTGGAGATTGATGCAACTTGGAGGCCATTGAAGATTTAAAGGAGGAGCAAGGAGGGAGCGTCAAATCTACACACAATAGATTATTTCTTCTCATCTTCTTCTATCTTTATCTTTTAATGTGTATTCAATTGTGGATTCTTAGTTTTGATTCAATAATAATGAACTAAATTCTTTGTTTGAGATTACAATGGATCTTATTGTGTAGTTTATTTTAATATGCTTCGCTATCAATTATTATGTTCTATTTAGAGGATTGTCTATTGTGATTTGGACTTAATTGTTTAATTGTTTGGCCATCAATTACCGTGATAATCTATATGAACTCGAGAGATGAAGTATAGATTTAGATCTAATCATGATAGCATGTGTTCAGGATTTTGTTAGTAGCTTAAACTTGATGAGTGTTAAGGTAGAGATATGCTTGACGCCATATGTAATCTTATAGAGAACTTGCTCTTAAACCTTCGTCAATTGTAATTCACATAGAGATATAGTGAGTTAGTTGATTAAGGTGTTTAACGAATTTCTATCTTAATTGTGGATTGACGTTAATACGGTATTAGTGCATCGAGAGGTGGTTAATACTACTCTAGTGTTCTTGATTAACAATTCAGGATAGAGAATAATTGATGAGAAGTGTGTTAACCTAAATGAAGCAATAAGTGAAGTTGTGATCTTAAATCTCCATAATCTGATTTTTAATTAGTGGTAATTAGAATTAATTTAGATAAATATTTTAATTTATAACATTAAATTCATTTGTTTAAATAAGATTGAGTTGGTTACGGGTTAGTACTTGGTGATTTTTATTAAATAATTCTCTGTGGGAACGATACTCAACTTATCACTTTATTACTTGTTGACCACGTATACTTGCGTGTTGTGCGTATATAGATTTTACCCAACAAGTTTTTGGCGCCGTTGCCGTGGAATTAGTTTAATATTTTTTTACCAATATTAATTTCAATCAAATTAGTCTTAATTTAAACATTTTTATTTTTATTTTTAATTCTCTTCCTATATTTCTCTCTTTTCAGGTACCATGGATGACTTTGCGTATCAATGGCCATACACGAACATGACTCAACCAGAAGAGAAGGAGATTGACAGACTAGCGACACTTTCCGCAATGTCAGCACAAATTAAAGAACTTTCGAGGAAGTTGGACGTTATCGCAGCCCAACAGAGTCAAAGGATGGCAATCATGTGTGACTATTGTGCTGGCAACCATCCGAGTCATCAATGCATCGTTAGTTTTGGGCGGCGAAAACAAGGTGGTGTATACCTCAACCAGTATGCATATGATAATTACCATCAAGTTTGGGGGTATCACCCGGATTCTTCATGGAGCTACAACTATCAGGACCAATACTTTGCTCCAAATCCAACATATCCATCAAATTTCTCAAATCCACCTCCAATGCAACAAGAAGACAATTCAGATTTCAAGGAATTCATGTTAAGGATTATAGCAGAAAAAGAAGAGATGATAATGAGTCAGGAGTTATCAACCCAAAATTTTAATAATCGAATGGAACAACTCCTCACTGCCTCAACCAATGGTCCTCAATACATGGCTTCCGAGACTAAAAAAGAAAAGTCAAGGTTGGAGGAATTGGTGTCCAAGTTCATAGCATCAAATGAGGAGAGAATGAGTAATCAAGCGAGGTCAATTCAAAATCTTGCGGATCAGATAGAGCAAATGACCAAAGCCGTAAGCAACCTTCCTCCAAACACTTGGTTTTATGACATGGATGACGAAATTGACGAAGAACCTGAACCAAATCTACAACTAGATGAGCCTCGAGATGTTGAAAAAGAGGAGACAAGTAGGGATAATGACAACAAGGTCGGTGAAGAACTAATTGTGAGAATCAACGATGATGAACCGATGTTATTTATGCCTCAAGTGACTTCTCCTCCACAGTTCAAGAATTTGGTTAGATTTGCAAAACCTTGTCCAATTGGTAGTCATGTCATTGGCAATACTCCATGTGACGTAAAAGCAAGTACAACTTCGAATCCATGGTGCGATGAGTTGGAGAAGATAGAAGAAGAGATTGTTGTGTCTAACAAGCCTCAATGCCAGAATATATTCGCAGACACAATGGAGAAAACGCCTAGATGTTGGACGTTCTTCAATCTAATCTTATATAACAAAGCATGCTAGGTGACTTTAACTCGATGGCTATCACAAATGGGAACCTATCAAAAGCTATATTATTTCCGATGGATGGAGGGTTCCTCAACTTTCGAAGAGGAATTGGATAGCATTGACCAGACAAAGTCAGGCTGAAAGACTATAAATCAAGCGCTGACTGGGAGGCAACCCAGGAATTTTTATATTTATATGCTTTACTAGTTTATTTAGTAGATAGGAATTAATTTACTTATTAAGCTCTCTTATAATCTAATCCATGTTGTCTCTCTTCATTGCAGGTATTGGAGGTTCAATGGATAAGAAAAAGATCGTCGCCGCCATCGCCACCATCACTTCACGCTTAGCTGATTACAGGGAAGTTCTCTTCTATTTATCGTTATATTCTTACAATGAGGACATTGTAATTGCTAAGTTTGGGGGAGTTTTGTTTAATTCATTATCGCATGTTTAGTTTATGTTATGTTATTTTGCATATGTTGTTAATTTAGTTTAGGTTCATTATAAAAAAATCAAAAAAAAATCAAAAATTTCAAAAATAATAGTTAGTTACTATGTTCATTTTGCATGAGTCCAGCTATTTGATATTTACTAATTATTTTGGTCAATGATGAGAATGGGATTGAGTATACAAGTATAATACTGATTATTAGAGCTTTTGATGTGATTTCTTGTTATGAATTGAATCTTTTTCTGTTTGAAACTGGTATAATAAGGATAGTACAGTAAAAACAACTTGTTGATTGATTGAGTTTAAATTGATATATAATGGACTTCTTAAGGATAATACTAGTTTGGATGAATAAAAGACATGAATAGGCGGCGATGACTGAATTTAGACAAAAACTTAAGTTTGGGAAAAAAGATTGGGATATATAAGCTTCAGAAAAAAAAAAGAAAAAAAAATGATGAATATATATATAAAAATATACCGTGGCTAGTTTTGTTTCGGGGCCTTTGTTATTTGAGCAAGTACGCCCGAAGGGGTATCTTAAAACCTAGCGCCCTAAGGTCTTATATGGTCTGGGAGTCGTTGGTCGAAAGCTCGCTAAGGGGTAGCACTGTTAGCCTAATGGAATGAGACATTGCACAGTCATGGTTAAAAAGTAAAAAAAAAGAAAAAAAATAATAAAACGGGAAAAGAGCAAAAAGCCCCCGTATATAAAAATAAAGCATAAGTATCCCATGTTAACCCTTGATATTAGTAATTGTTTGATTTTAGTTGGATCTAGCTTATTTTTGGATTTCTTAAGTTTACACTGTATGATGCCTTCGAAGAGACTTGTTATGTGTTAAATTTGATTTTATATCGGTTAACATTGTTGTGGAGCACACACGCACTATACCAGTAATAACAGTTTAAGATTTGATGACTGACTAGGAAATTGTTGATTGGTTTTGATATGAAGTATTATCGTGTTTGCTTGATTGCTCTAAGGCCGAGTGAATAGATTTGTGTTTATCAATACTGCTGGATTCGTAGGCATATAGATTAGTTGCATTTCATTGCATTGCATTGCATTTTTGTTTTGTTTTTGCTTGAGGACAAGCAAAAGTTTAAGTTTGGGGGTATTTGATAAGTAGATTTTATACCTACTTATCCGGTATCTTTTACTTGAATTAGTTACTTTTATTCATGTGTCTTAGTTACTTTTCATGCATTTTGTGTTCGTTTTGTAGGTTATACGTTTGGAAGCGATGTGAGCGATTATTGGTAAGGAAAAACACGAAAAATGCAAGGAAAAAGCAATCCGGACATATGTTAATTTGATGAGTGTTAAGGTAGAGATATGCTTGACGCCATATGTAATCTTATAGAGAACTTGCTCTTAAACCTTCGTCAATTGTAATTCACATAGAGATATAGTGGGTTAGTTGATTAAGGTGTTTAACGAATTTCTATCTTAATTGTGGATTGACGTTAATACGGTATTAGTGCATCGAGAGGTGGTTAATACTACTCTAGTGTTCTTGATTAACAATTCAGGATAGAGAATAATTGATGAGAAGTGTGTTAACCTAAATGAAGCAATAAGTGAAGTTGTGATCTTAAATCTCCATAATCTGATTTTTAATTAGTGGTAATTAGAATTAATTTAGATAAATATTTTAATTTATAACATTAAATTCATTTGTTTAAATAAGATTGAGTTGGTTACGGGTTAGTACTTGCGTGTTGTGCGTATATAGATTTTACCCAACAAGAGTAGCATGATAGGACAACTATTGACTCTACGTTTTCCTTGTTGGCTCAACAATCAATTTTTTGAAGGATGTTACAGTGGATGATTTAGACATTTCTCCTCATGTTGAAATTGCATAGCTCAACCACTGATGTACCCCAAGATAGTTTGGGTACTTAAGTTCTGCTGTGGGTTTGCAAGATGTCTTTCGAAACTGTATTTGAAATAGTCTCCTCAAACTTCAGAATGGTAGAGCAATTGTCTCATTCTTCCAAGCTCCTCATGAGCTAGAGTGTCTTCTAGTAAGTCTACGATCGTCGAGTCTGCTTGTGAGATTGTTGAGTTTTGACTACGATCGTTGGGATTGCATCACGATCGTTGAGTTCTCTTAAAGCTCTATTCTACAATCTTTTACTGACTTGGTCCTTGAGATGAGCCTTACTAAGCATTCCTTTTGGGTCAAGGTAGCTCAGAAAGGGCTAACCTCTTAGAGTGAGCTAAGGGTCTGGTTTGTCCCTGCGACGCTTTCCAGATGAAATAATTTAGAAATGATTTGCACTAATATTTCATTTGACCTTTTCTGTTGGGGAGTCTCTGTAGCATCCCCAAATCCAGGCCCCAAATCGCCGCGGATCCAGTATACTATTTCTATAACTATTTGCGGAAGATATAAACATAAATTGTTTATACAATACATTACACACTATTCCCCCAAGGTTGAGTAACCTTAACTTAAACACAATTCATAAACTTTCTAACATATAACAGTTTATCAAACTATACTATTACAAAATAGCTGCACATTTATCCCAAGCTGAACTTGGCATTAACCTTTTCTTGTAATCCGAACGCATTCGCTTTATCTGCAATGTTTATCATGATATAGCAAGGGTGAGCATGAAAGTTGCCCAGCAAGTTTATATACAACAATATAACAATATATCATGATTGAAGAGTATTAATAATGAGCTTGCTATAATTCATCAATATAATTTAGAACTAGCACGAACAAATTTTTGACTGAACAAGTTTTAAACATGAATAAACATTTCTGAACCAACTGGTAATGAAGGTGATCAACCTTTCATACCTGACTTATACATGCAAGATGTACAGAGTACAAATTTCATGGCAATCAGCAATGATTAACCATAAGCTTGAAGAAACTACTCTTATTAGAGTTAAGTAAAAGAAACTCGCCTGAACCGTTGATTACCGCAACACAATTTATAACGCTTTACCCAAAGACCTAATGTTAATATATAGATCTCCAATAATTATAATAATATCATCACAGTATAATACTGTTATATATATCCACAGAATAACCTAAACACATTACCACATAACCATATCAGTCTATAATTAACATAAGACTTAGTATTTGTTAGACTATTAAGTTTGAGTTGAAACTGACACAATCTTAACATCCCGACGATCTAGTCGGTCAACACTCGAGTTTAAGTTCGGTTAAACTCTTCTTAAGCACTTAACCATGTCATATAATCACATTTATAGGATTTAACATTCGCTTTTTTATTTCAAAAGTTATTCGTTAACACCTAGTAAGTTAAATACTAATCCAGCAACCTAGATTCTAAATCTAGTAACCAAATTTTTTAATTCATCAATCTGGATTCACCAATCCATCAATCTAAACCTCAATCCAACAAACCGATTTCAACATATTTTCAATTCAGTAAACTATTTCTCAATCCAGTAAACTGGAATCTCAATTTATATAATCCAGCAAGTTATATTCTAAATTCGTATCACCAAAATACCAAATCAGTTTATTATTTTCCTATCCTTTGGTCAAACACATATACATGTATTTCATGCATAAAAAGTATTTTTCCATAATTTTCTAACTTCCTTTAGTATTTTTTCAAAAATTAATTCTAGTGCGTAGCTTAAGAAATTAGCTACCTCGTGCTTAACTCCAAACATTGCCATCTCTTGGCATAAACTTATATATATTAACGTGATGCTCCATTTTAAATTTCGTGGCAATCGGAATTGTAGAACTCCGGTTATAGCGATTTCCGTCGAAAAATCACAAAAATTGTAATGGTCATAACTTGGTCGTTTTAACTCGGAATCAGCTCAGTTTTAGACATAAGCTACATAATACCATATATTTTCATTTTCCTAAAGCCTGGAAGTTTTCTCATTAAATAAATGTCCGAAACAGCCCCCGGAAAATTTTAGGCAGCAACTTTTTGTCATTTGGCAGTTTTGGAGTCCTTCACCAAAACTTAAATAAAATGAAATCTATAACTCCGATTAATGATCCGTCAATTTTGTTGGATTCCTATCTTTCCGAACTACTGTTTTCATCTATCAAAATCCATATTTGGACATGTTAAGCTCCCGGAATTTAGCCCGGAAGTGGCTATTACAAAACTATCCTTCTAACAGTTTTTATTACCTTTGTGTAGTTTGGGAGAAATCCCATAACTTGTTCAATATTCAACCTTTTTGAGTAATTCCAAAGGGATTTTACCCTTAACACATATATCTAGCATCCCAAGAACATAAATCATAAATATCCATCATAGATTTCAAAGATCCAAAAGCTTGATCACACTTTTTAAAAGTTTAACTTTTCCAGAAAATTTCCATTTTTCTATTCCTTTTAATTCCAACCAAATCAACACCCAATATGGTTAGATCTAAACATGATACACTCATCAACATGTATATACCTAGTTTTTGAGTTTAGAAACAAAGTTTCTTATTTCATCAAACAAGCATAAAATACAAGATTAAATACAATCAAGAGTAAGAAAAATAAGATTTTCTACACTTTGAAAACCTTGCTTCACTTTTCTTGCTTTTGATCTAACTTCTAACACACAATATGGATAGATCCACACATAAAATACTCTAAATCATGTAGATCTAAGATTTTAAAACTCAAGATCACAACTTCAAGTTGTCAAAACTCAAATCAAAACACAAAGGAAATATACTACATAAGTAGAATTTATTTGCTCTACCTTAGCTTTTCTTTTTCTCCTTCTTCTTAGTTTGATCATGGAGCTTGGATGTCTCACCTAGAACTCCCCTTTTCTCTCCTCCATGGCTGCCGAATGGCCCTCTTCTCTCACTCACTCTCTCTAGTTCTTAGTTACTTGGAAGAATAAAAGAGATGAAAGAAAGATGAGATAGATATTAAGTGTGGTGTATATTAAATGTCCAACCCACTCTCTTTTTCTCTCCTCAATATCCGGCCATGCTCCTTCTTTCTCCACATTCTCCATATTCTCTCTTTCTCCATTAAATCACCAAGCTTTACTTGCAAGTAATACCAAAGTGTTGGCTTAATCAAAAATGGACACATAGGGGGAGTTGGTAGAAGTTAGTAACCAACTAAAGTGAATCATTATTTCATTCATCTGCCCCTCTTTTCTCTCTTGTATGGTCAGCCACTTGGCCATTGAATGCTCCAAGTCTTGCTTCACTTTTTAATGTAATATCTAGTGTACCAAAAGTCTAAAGTGTTCCTCCACAATTGGGCTAAAAATTGGGCTACCACTTCCATCTTTTGAGCTTGAAATTAATTAGCTAATAACTTGGACTCCTCCACCAAATAAATTGGGTCAACTCTAGAGCTATAAAATATACATAGTCCAATACCTTAAATTCTTATCCAACCCAAACCATTTACTTAGGGTTTTTACTTCATCAATTATAACACCAATCCTTGCTCATGCACACTTATTTTCTTAACCCAACTAGACTTGCTATAATTAGGTTATAAAATTAATCATTTGAGATATATAAAATAAATTTCATAGAATTAGTAAGTATTCTAAATACCACAATTCTCTTTTCCACAAACCATTAAGTTATTAAATCATTCATTCCTAATATATAATTAGGGTTTCACTAGTTTCTTTTGGTTTGTTTATATAATAAACAAATATAAACCATCACATAATGTTCATATTCCTTACACACAACTTTTTAACTCTTAGGGTCTAATACTTTACATTAGGATTCCCAAATTAGGGTTTAAATTCTCGAAACTGAAATTAGAGTTTCTGAATATATCGTTAGGGTTTTCTAACTTATTCACCATATTCATATCATGAATTTAGGGTTTCGGATACCCGAAACTAAAATTAAAGTTTCTGAGCGTACCGTTAGGGTTTCTAACAATTCGTTAGATTTTTCTAACTTAATAAACGTATGATTAACATAACTTTAGGGTTTTCTAAAGTTATAACTTATCTGATTAATCCTTGATCTCAAATCATTACGATTCACATATGTAACCAAATATACCGACTAGTATTCACTTCGATACTTATCACTGATAATTCTTCAAAAGAATTTTAAATCTACCATAATCTTATACCTCATTTCTAGACTATCACTTACAGTTTATCACATAATTCAAGTCTTATCCAAAACTTTTGAAATTTTTGGAATTTCATTACATAACTGCTAATTCCATACACTTATTTCCTGTCTAGGTCTATTATTTGACCTTAAATCAATCATTTAAGATTTTAATAAATTATCCAAATTCTTGGGTTGTCACATTCACCCCTCCTTATAAGAATTTCGTCCCTGAAATTCACCTTACACCTTACACCGTGCACGTTACACCATTCACACATATCACATGCTACCCAATACACCACTCACAAGAGTAAAAGGTTTAAAATTGTGTTGAGGGGTCATATAGACCATGAACACATAGATTTGATGGTATTCATACCGCAAAACAAAACATGACTTGGTCTGTTTACAATCACAAAGAAGGTAAACTACCATTACTAGTACTTTAGGTGATTAGCCTATCGTACACTTACGTCATGCATAACGTAATAATTATTTTTAGCCAATATTTACGCTACTAGATTGGATTTATTTATCCAAACAACATAGTTCACCTCAGTCTTATCATAGGATTCAGCGCCAAAATAATTTGGTTCAGGAAATTTCATTCAATAAACACTTGGAGTATTTGAAAATATTTTTGAGAATGACGTCATGATGCCGCACTGTATTTACAGTCCGTTGAGGATTCCGTCATTTGGTGATTTTATCATGCTACATCATACCATAGTGGAATAGTGACTTTAAGTCAAATTCACACTAAGTAATACTTCATTGATGACTCCATCATTTTTTATCATCTCTGCACCAGGTTACATGGTACATAAGTGATAAATAAAAACAATTTTTTTTTAAAAGGCACATAGTGCGTATTTAGCTTGAAGTCAAAAATTTTGAAATCTAGCATAGATAGGGGTTTAGGAAAACCTAAGTCTCCACTAATGATTACTTGCTTAAACATTCTATCTATTCCTATTATCCTCAATACTCCATTCACACAAAACTATACCCAGTTCATAAAACCACACTTATGAGTCCATAAATTGCCACAATCATATGAGTTCACGAACATTCCTAGACAGACCTTTGGCGTCCATTCGCTGAGGGGTTCATAAAGATTTCATACAACTATGTGTCAAGAATGTCACATAAGTATGAGTTTTAAGAACTCTTACTTAAACCTATATTCTCGACCTATGACCTATCTATCTGTTATATACATGAGAAATGAATCACCCTCTTAACACGCATATAGCAAATATCGCGACACAAACATTTCAATGATTATCAGTGCCAGAAACTAAGTGGTTGTCAAACCAAACTCGGCCACTAATCAATATAGAAAGCTAAGTGAACAATTCCCCGCCCATAGAAAGAATTGGTCAACCTAACCACTACATCGACCAGGAAGCTAAGTGATTCTAAAACCAAGTACAAATTCCCCGCCCATACATGGAATCATACAACTCAGCTGCCGACATAAATCCTCATTGAAATCCCCACCAAATTTTAACACTTTTTTTTTCAATACGAATTCAATTCGTATTCATAATCCATAACTCTTTCATGAGTTTTCATAGTACAATTCCATAGTACAACTGATACACAGCATCTTGCTGTAAACTTTTCAATCATTAGATTGATTCTTTTCCCACATCATAACCTTATCAGATCACGGGGTGATCTTATCGTATATATTACGATTCAATTCCATGCACTATGATCGTTATGTTTTACGATCTTCTATCCCTGCACTTTCAGTCTTTTAGACTCGATCTATTCACTATTACTGTTCAACTTTATTATTAGAGTTAGGGAACTCTGTGTCTTTACACTCACCGAGATTCGTCTTTGAATCTTACCGACCAACTAACTCTATTTGAGTTTGTCTTATCCTAATCACTGCGGTTATTTGTCTCAGGTATTACTACCTAAGCTTCATAACCAACAGCTCTGATACCAACTGTGATCCCCAAATCCAGGCCCCAAATCGCCGCGGATCCGGTATACTATTTCTATAACTATTTGCGGAAGATATAAACATAAATTGTTTATACAATACATTACACACTATTCCCCCAAGGTCGAGTAACTTTAACTTAAACACAATTCATAAACTTTCTAACATATAACAGTTTATCAAACTATATTATTACAAAATAGCCGCAAATTTATCCCAAGCTGAACTTGTCATTAACCTTTTCTTGTAATCCAAACGGATTCGCTTTATCTGTAATGTTTATCATGATATAGCAAGGGTGAGCATGAAAGTTGCCCAGCAAGTTTATATACAACAATATAACGATATATCATGATTGAAGAGTATGAATAATGAGCTTGCTATAATTCATCAATATAATTGAGAACTAGCACGGACAAATTTTTGACTGAACAAGTTTTAAACATGAATAAACATTTCTGAACCAACTGGTAATGAAGGTGATCAACCTTTTATACCTGACTTATACATGCAAGATGTACAGAGTACAAATTTCATGGCAATTAGCAATGATTAACCATAAGCTTGAAGAAACTACTCTTATTAGAGTTTAGTAAAAGAAACTTGCCTGAACCGTTTATTACCGCAACGCAATTTATAACGCTTTACCCGAAGACCTAATATTAATATATAGATCTCCAATAATTAGAATAATATCATCACAGTATAATACTGTTATATATCCACAGAATAACCTAAACACATTACCACATAACCATATCAGTCTATAATTCACATAAGACTTAGTATCAGTTAGACTATTAAGTTTGAGTTGAAACTGACACAATCTTAACATCCCGACGGTCTAGTCGGTCAACACTCGAGTTTAAGTTCGGTTAAACTCTGCTTAAGCACTTAACCATGTCATAGAATCACATTTATAGGATTTAACATTCGCTTTTTCATTTCAAAAGTTATTCGTTAACACCTAGTAAGTTAAATACTAATCCAGCAACCTAGATTCTAAATCTAGCAACCAAATTTTTTAATTCATCAACCTGGATTCACCAATCCATCAATCTAAACCTCAATCCAACAAACCGATTTCAACATATTTTCAATTCAGTAAACTATTTTTCAATCCAGCAAACTGGAATCTCAATTTAATTATATAATCCAGCAAGTTGTATTCAAAATTCGTATCACCAAAATACCAAATCAGTTTATTATTTTCCTATCCTTTGGTCAAACACATATACATGTATTTCATGCATAAAAAGTATTTTTTCATAATTTTCTAACTTCCTTTAGTATTTTTTCAAAAATTAATTCTAGTGCGTAGCTTAAGAAATTAGCTACCTCGTTCTTAACTCCAAACATTGACATCTCTTGGCATAAACTTATATATGTTAACGTGATGCTCCATTTTAAATTTCGTGGCAATCGGAGTTGTAGAACTCCGGTTATAGCGATTTCCGTCGGAAAATCACAAAAATTGTAATGGTCATAACTTGGTCGTTTTAACTCGGAATCAGCTCATTTTTGGACACAAGCTACATAATACCATATATTTTAATTTCCCTAAAGCCTGGAATTTTTCTCATTAAATAAATGTCCAAAATAGCCCCCAGAAAATTTTAGGCAGCAACTTTTTGTCATTTGGTAGTTTTGGAGTCCTTCACCAAAACTTAAATAAAATGAAATCTATAACTCTGATTAATGATCCGTCAATTTTGTTGGATTCCTATCTTTCCAAAATACAGTTTTCATCTATCAAAATCCATATTTGGACATGTTAAGCTCCCGGAATGTAGCCCAGAAGTGGCTGTTACAAAACTGTCCTTCTAACAGTTTTTATTACCTTTGTGTAGTTTGGGAGAAATCCCATAACTTGTTCAATATTCAACCTTTTTGAGTAATTCAAAAGAGATTCTACCCTTAACACATATATCTAGCATCCCAAGAACATAAATCATAAATATCCTTCATAGATTTCAAAGATCCAAAAGCTTGATCACACTTTTTAAAAGTTTAACTTTTCCAGAAAATTTCCATTTTACTATTCCTTTTAATTCCAACCAAATCAAAACCCAATATGGTTAGATCTAAACATGATACACTCATCAACATGTATATACCTAGTTTTTGAGTTTAGAAACAAAGTTTCTTATTTCATCAAACAAGCATCAAATACAAGATTAAATACAATCAAGAGTAAGAAAAATAAGATTTTCTACACTTTGAAAACCTAGCTTCACTTTTCTTGCTTTTGATCTAACTTCTAACAAACAAGATGGATAGATCCACACATAAAATACTCTAAATCATGTAGATCTAAGATTTTAAACCTCAAGATCACAACTTCAAGTTGTCAAAACTCAAATCAAAACACAAAGGAAATATACTACATAAGTAGAATTTATTTGCTATACCTTAGCTTTTCTTCTTCTCCTTCTTCTTAGTTTGATCATGGAGCTTGGATGTCTCACCTAGAACTCCCCTTTTCTCTCCTTCATGGCTGTCGAATGGCCCTCTTCTCTCACTCTCTCTCTCTAGTTCTTAGTTACTTGGAAGAATAAAAGAGATGAAAGAAAGATGAGATAGATATTAAGTGTGGTGTATATTAAATGTCCAACCCACTCTCTTTTTCTCTCCTCAATATCCGGCCATGCTCCTTCTTTCTCCACATTCTCCATATTCTCTCTTTCTCCATTAAATCACCAAGCTTTACTTGCAAGTAATACCAAAGTGTTGGCTTAATCAAAAATGGACACATAGGGGGAGTTGGTAGAAGTTAGTAACCAACTAAAGTGAATCATTATTTCATTCATCTGCCCCTCTTTTCTCTCTTGTATGGTCAGCCACTTGGCCATTGAATGCTCCAAGTCTTGCTTCACTTTTTAATGTAATATCTAGTGTACCAAAAGTCTAAAGTGTTCCTCTACAATTGGGCTAAAAATGGACTACCACTTCCATCTTTTGAGCTTGAAATTAATTAGCTAATAACTTGGACTCCTCCACCAAATAAATTGGGTCAACTCTAGAGCTATAAAATATACATAGTCCAATACCTTAAATTCTTATCCAACCCAAACCATTTACTTAGGGTTTTTACTTCATCAATTATAACACCAATCCTTGCTCATGCACACTTATTTTCTTAACCCAATTAGACTTGCTATAATTAGGTTATAAAATTAATCATTTGAGATATATAAAATAAATCTCCTAGAATTAGTAAGTATTCTAAATACCACAATTCTCTTTTCCCATAACCCTTAAGTTATTAAATCCTTCATTCCTAATATATAATTAGGGTTTCACTAGTTTCTTTTGGTTTGTTTATATAATAAACAAATATAAACCATCACATAATGTTCATATTCATTACACACAACTTTTTAACCCTTAGGGTCTAATACATTACATTAGGATTCCCAAATTAGGGTTTAAATTCTCGAAACTGAAATTAGTGTTTCTGAATATATCGTTAGGGTTTTCTAACTTATTCACCATATTCATATCATGAATTTAGGGTTTCGGATACCCGGAACTAAAATTAAAGTTTCTGAGCGTACCTTTAGGGTTTCTAACAATTCGTTAGATTTTTCTAACTTAATAAACGTATGATTAACATAACTTTAGGGTTTTCTAAAGTTATAACTTATCTGATCAATCCTTGATCTCAAATCATTATGGTTCACATATGTAACCAAATATACCGACTAGTATTCACTTCGATACTTATCACTGATAATTCTTCAAAAGAATTTTAAATCTACCATAATCTTATACCTCATTACTAGACTATCACTTACAATCTATCACATAATTCAAGTCTTATCCAAAACTTTTGAAATTCTTGGAATTTCATTACATAACTGCCAATTCCATACACTTATTTCCTGTCTAGGTCTATTATTTGACCTTAAATCAATCATTTAAGATTTTATTAAATTCTCCAAATTCTTGGGTTGTCACAGTCTCTCTTCCAACTTTAGGCATCTGCACTGGCTACAATTGTGGTGTCCTCCTGCTTTTGCACTTCAACTACATGTTTGATCGTAGGCTTTCCATGATTTTGAGTTGGGTGGCTGAAGGGTTATCAGTAGTACATTTTGAGACGTTCCTACTGAATATGGATCTTCATTTGGTTCATCAGCCATAAAGTTTTGGGACTCTGTAGTTGGTATACTGCTTAATAGTATATTTCTGATAGTCTAGAGCTTCTGTACTGTTAGCAGATTACTGCTCCCCTATAGTTGATACTATTTTCTCAAAGAGACATAAGTTTAGTGTAACAGAAGGCAGCCATGCATATCTCATTTTGGTTGAAGTCATTTAAATCTTATTGTATCATGAAAATGAGCATTTTTAGGGTTAATCATTCTACGATCCTTTAACAGCACTACGAACGTAGTATTCCTTGTCAATTTATAGTTGCTGAGTTCTGCTCCCATAGTGAGTTCCTCATGATTGATGCTCGATGATCCTCTGTAGTCAGCTTCCTTGAGGATTCTTCTCTTATGGCATGCTTTGTATGATTGAGCATATAAGACCCTTTTCTTCTTTTTTTGAGTGGCCTGCTTCCATATAAGGATATGCAGACTTTTGAGCTTCATTTAGATTAGCTCAACAGGTCTTTAAGGACAGGCTTTGACATATAGGATTTTGTCAAAATTATTTCTGAACAGTCCTAAGCCTTCTGCTGGTTGACTCTTCTTGACTAAAGTCTTTTGCTTTAGCATTCCTTAGTGTCGTCAGATAGACCAAGTACCTACAGGTTATTCATTTCTAATATTTGGTACCCATTGTTAGATGGGTCCTGCTAGGTTAGTTACTATAACCCCTGTTCCTCATATATTTGAATGAACATCACATTGACCACCATCAGTCGTATCCATGTATGTACTTTATTTAGATAATACATTTATTTAGAAATCTGACATTTTAATATAATGCTCTTTTCTTTGATGGTTTCATCATATGCTAAGTTATAATCACAGAGTTTAAATGTTCTCAGAGTAAGAATCAACTCTATAATTTATTAGCATCTGGTTGATTCATGGAGGTGATCAGTTTCTACGAATCTTCGAGATTCTTTTATAAATCTGATCATACTCTATATGTCATTAAATGCTTAGACCATATGATGTACAAAGCACATTAACCCATCAGCAAAGATTTCTTCACATTCAATCGACCTGTGAGGCTCTTGAAATTATTTCAGATTTCTTTCAAGTTCTCATCTTCAACCTAAAACTTGGATGGAGAGAAAGTTTAAAGACATTTGAGTTTCTATCATTAGTGTACTTTCTCTCTTCATCTTTTTAGATAGATTATGAATATTTGAAGGAAAACTGTTATAGTTCATGAGTAAGATGCACATAAGATGTTCATATCTACGTTAGCGAGGAACCGTACCTCTTTTTTGTTGATTTCTTAACAATCATTTATCTTAGATATACTGAGTTTAGGCATTGATATGCATGTTTTCTCATTTACTTCTGACAACCAGTTGCTCCAGTTGATTTTTAGTCAATCAGTCGTTGTCTTGAAGATATAAGCTAAGAGTGTGTCAGCATCTCTAATTCTTTGACATCCTTGAGTTCTCTAGCCTGGTCTTCAGATAACAAGATTGACATCAAGCAAGGATTGGTCTTGTTGATATGCCAATCAAAGACATGGACCAATCTGAGCAGCTTTAGGTGTATATGCACATTTACCTGTACACAATATTTCCAATGTGTGAGCTCATCTGCATAAAACAAGTGACTTACTACTAAACTAAGTTTAGAACAATGTTTGTGCCTAGGATTAGACTCAAAGTGATTAGCTTTTGAATGTAGCATGAGAACCTGCTTTGATACCAACTGTTAATTCCCAGTAGGCACAATATAGATCTAGAAGGGGGGGGGTTGAATAGATCCTTAGAATTTCAAAATACTTTTCACTATTAAGTTGTATTGCTTATTAAGTAGCTCATGACAAACTTAAGAATCTTTTCTAGCACAGCGGAATAAGTAAAAGATCCCCTTCATTGGTATATTCATAATCACACAAACATTATTCGTAGAGTTATTTCAGTAGTAAGCAGTTAAAACATATATATCAGTTATAGCAGTTAATGTACATAATGTAAATGATATAAATTAAAAGACACAAGGGGTTTTAAGTGGTTCAGAGACTCAAGCTCCTAATCCACTCTTATGCTTTCAACTAGCAGGATTTCCACCAAGGAAGGGCAGCACCCTGAATCATTAAGATTCCTTCAAGGCCAGTAGCCTTAGGACTTCAGTTCACTAAGAACTCTTCAAGGCCAGCAGCCTTGGAACTTCTCTAGTTCCCTAGGAACTCTTTAAGCCCATCAGGCTTAGAACTTCATTTAGTCCCTCCGGACAAGGAACCCTCAGGCCTTGGCTTCTTGTTGTTATAGTTGTTGTTGTTGTTGGTGGTGCTGAGCTCCTAAGATGTCATTAGGCTCTGAACATCTTTTGTACTTCGCAGCTTCATGTGATTATCTTTGCTTTCAGCTTCAAGTCCAGACCACATCTTCTTTGGTGCAGCTGATTTTCACTCTTTTCTGCTAATCTTCATCTAGTATCAGCTGTGCACCATCACCATCTAGGTTTTGCAAAGTCTCTATGCTTTTAGTGGACTTTGTCTGAACCCTTCTTGAATACTTTTGCAGACATGGTTCTGCACTTGTTCATTTTCAGCTTTCGGTTCATGGTGATTCATAGAGTGGCTCTCATGATCTTCTTTGTACTTAGCCACTTTCCTGAATGCTATCTTCTTGGCCTTCTCAGCTCTCAACTTGGCTGCCATCTTCAGTGGCATTCTCATCTTTGTTGAGTGAAGCTTCGATCTGTTTAATTCCTTCTTCAAAGCTGCTTCACTTCCACCGTGATAGTCTCACTGTCACTGAGACTTGTTCTATTGATCTTTAGTGGAACTCGTAGAGTCAACAATAGCAAACACCAACTCAATGATTCTACAACTACACAATTATCAGCACTTGTTGATCGTTGAAGCTCTGTTGATTTATACTGCTTCCCAATCTTCCCGTTGGAAAGTAGCCGTTGAAAGCTATTCAAATTTCTTCGCAGATCTCGAGTTTATTTGGTGCAAACTACAGATGTGACATGACATCTTATTCTGAATTTTTGACACTGTAGTTTGCTGTTTCACCAACCCTATCAGATATGTCACTTTAATGTCTTGGGCAGGTCAAAGACTTTATTTCCTTCTTCTGATTTCTCGATCAGAGGTTTTCCTTGCATTGATGCTCTCAATGAGCTCTTGTCCAAATATTACCCATCAGATTGAACCGTTTCCAATGCTTCAGTCTTCAGCTATTCGAAATCTACGATTCTGATGCATGTCTTCATGGACTTGATCGTAGTGTCTTGTTGACTAGTAGAGACAACACTATGATCTTGAAGAGTGTTTATTTAATCTTCAATGTAGAACACCTCTTCCTTTTCTTGTGCAGTGCTTCAAAACTTCTGTTTGCCTCGACTGTTCTCAGATACTAATGACTTGACTCTTTGTTATGGTCCCTTCTGAATAGCAAGACATCTCAGATTTGTAGCATGCTCAGTTCGCTTTCTCCTTGTGATCTCCCGTTCACCTATCATCAATGGACTGACCCATGCTTAATCACTTTAGCCTTATTCTTGAGAGACTGACCAGTATGCCCGTGTACACTCCATCAGTTCTTTTTTTTGTTTGGAAAACACTACGATCCTGGTTGCTTCCAAGATCGTTGTCTTCTATTTGCTTGACAGCTACTGCACTTGCTCACTTTCCTTAGTCAGTTACACAAGTCTTCTTCTGATTTCCTTGTGGAAGACTTCGTCTTGAATGGCTTCACAACTCAATCTTGATGCTGATTGGATTGGTGCTTAGATCTTCTATTAGATTGTATGCCATTTGTTAATTGCTCTCTGGTTTCCTTCAGGTGGGACATATGTATGCAGTGTCAACTAGAGGTTTCATTCCTTTGGATATTCAGGGAGTACTCATTTGTTGAGAATCATATTTGATCTACGATTCTTCTTTGGCATTGTGAGCACATGTATTGATGTCTTAGTTCTGCAGACACTACGACTCTGAGATCAGATCTTGACACTACGATCTCTATCGTTGTGTTTGTTGTCTTCATCTAATCTTGCTCGACTAAGATCTCTACCTTTGGTATGATTAGTAGACTCTACGACTCTGAGTGTAATCTACAATTCTTAACTTGGCTTAGGCAGATACTCGGTCGGCTCGTAGATAAGCTATCTCTACGATTCTGAACATGACTTCCTCAGCAGACTACGACCCTGAGGAAGTTTTCCTCGACACACTACGATCTTTCCTTGTCTCTCCTTGAAGTCTACGAACTTCAAGATCTACTATCTTGCAGACTACGATTCTGCCTCGATAGCTCTCAAGTTTTCCTTGACTCTCCTGGCAGACTACGATTTTTGGTGCAGTGCTTGACAATCAGACAAGCCTATCTATTACATCATAAGATAAACCTGACATGTTTGATCTTTCTATATTTATAGTCCTTGTTAAGGAATTTACAAAGCTGTTTTGCTTATGTAGGATCAACCTAACACATTTGATAAATATATTCTAAGTCCTTGCACATATGTTTCTATTATCTATCAAAGAACTTTACAACTTTTCTTAATGCAAACATACTTGCATAATTCATTCACATATATATGTCATAACCAAATCATATATAAAAACAGGAATATCATTCACATATTTATTCCTGACAGAAGATACCCGGATTTGGGGGCATCACAGGTTGGTATCAAAGCATTAGGTTATAAAACTTAAGGGGGGAAGAACCTTAGGCTAATAACCTCGTTAAGGAAGGAAAGTCCGAAGGAATTAAAGTCAAGCTATACTTCAGTTGAATGAGTTAATAAGGTATTCAGGAAACTCAGTACCGAATGATTTAAAGGATGGAAAGTAACCTTAAATAAATTAAATGTGATTTGTGCTTATACTATTATGTGTTATGTACTAATCAACATAGGTGTTATTGTAGGATGTCGATCGATAGCTTGATGTATAGAGATATATACGCGGTGAGCGAAGAAATTGTGAATAGCGTAGAGCATGTACCTATGCCGGTGGTGGAGGTACCACTAATGATTCTAGAGGAGTCAGAGATAGAGGAGTACTTTTCTGAGGAAGACTACTCCGAGGGGGATATGGATATAACATCATATCCTAATATAATGAGCAATGAGGAGGAAGTAATGAAGATAACGTCGGTTGGTAAAGTTGTACCTACCTCAGAGTCATCGCCTCCAGATGCAATGAGAGCATTATATGTGGCAGTGCTTGACAGTAATGTTCAACTGAGTACAGTTGTGTAGAATTAGAATGAAGAGATTAGTGCTCTTTATGTAGCGAAGGAGTCTGTAGAAGCAGATTTTGAGTTAGAGCATGATGAGAAGGTGCTAATGATAAATAAGGCTAGGGATTATATGAACGAGTTGGTAGAGCTTCGTAGGAAACTAGAGAAGAAGGACCAGAAGATAGCACATATGACTTATACCCATAATAGTGCCCATAAGGATTTCAAGCTTAAAGTTTCTTGTTATTCTATAGAGTCAGGGTAGACTTGACATACTATTAGTCAAGATACTATAGCAAAGATTGTGAATGAGAAACACGATGATGCTGTAATGCATTATTAGAACACTAGAGTTATAAATACGTGTGTAGTGACTTAAAACCCTCTTTTGTATAAAAAAGGGTAGTCTCTTTGTAAATCCCAACTTTTGAGAAGTTCAATTGCGAGATAGAAATGTAATAGCCTTTGGCCATGTAAGCAAATTGTAAATAGTTTTGACTATGAAGAAGCATATGAATATAATGAAATTTCCATTTAATATGCTTTGTTATGGTATGAGTTGTTATGAGATGAATAATAACGAATTAAGTAAATATATAATAATAAAATTCTATTTAATAAGAAAATGCCGCCAAGGAGAAGACAACGTAATCAGAAAGCGGAATCACATAATAAAAATCAAGGGGGTCAAAACAACCCTATGCAAGAGTTCATTAATTTATTAACGGCTGCATTTAACTAAACTGGGGGTAGAGTACCCGCCGAACCTAGGTTAGCTAGAATGACTACCTTTAAAGAATTTAAAATCGTAGGTCCACCGGAGTTCAAAGGAACGACGGACCCATTAACAGCCCGGACATGGGTAAATGAAATAGAGAAAGTGTTTGTTATTACAAACGTAGGTGAGGCGTAAAAGACTTCTTTTGCAACTTACATGATGAAAGGGGAAGCCAACTTTTGGTGGGAGGCTCACCAGGGTGGGACTAGAATAGATACGCAAACGTGTGAACAATTCAAGAAGGTTTTCTTCGAGAATTATTTCCTTAAAAGTATGCAGTGGAGGAGAGGAAGGTTTATAGGTGTGAGCAAGGCTCTATAGTGGAATTTTTGTGTTCCAGAGTGCATCCTGTGGGACAATTCTGGAGAAAACGAATATAGTGGAGGGTGGTAGTGAGGCGTTAACCCAATACCACAAAGAGATGAAAGATAAGAGCAAGGAAGAGGGAGGAACTAAGGCAGAGAATGCCAGTGGTAGTGGCAATATTCCAACAATAAAGAATTTTAACACCAGGAATACTGGAGTGGGACAAAGGGATCCTAAGCGTAGGATTGAAGCGTTTAAGACATGTGGAAAGACTCATCTAGGAGTCTGTTTGATGGGGAAATTGGTTTATTATAACTGTGGACATGAGGGTCTAATATTACCCAATTGTCTTAATCTTATGAAAAACCATGGTTGTTTTGTATGTGGATCGTTGGAACACATGACAAGAAATTTCCTAAAGAAGGGGTCAGAGGAAAGTAAAGGTGTTAGTAGTGGTAAGTTAGCCATAATGCGGTTGCATCGGCATATTTAGTAGCAGGTATTATTCCGGTCAATACAATGAATGCTTATGTGCTGTTTGATTGGAGTGCTACTTTTCTTTTATAGCATGAGAGTTTGCTAAGTGATTAGTTCATTCTCGGAAGGGATTATAAATACCTTTATACGTTAAGGTAGAGAATGGGGAAATAACTTTCGTTAATTATATTCGTCGAAATGGCTTCATGAATAAGGAATGTAAGTATGTATCGGTAGATAACTACCGATAAAGTTGAGAGAATTTGAAGTAATTCTCGGTATGAATGAGTTTATTAACCATAGAACTTTAATAAATTGTTAGAATAAAAGTATGAATCTTCGGTTTTTTAAGTAACACAAAGTAGTATTTTAAGGTAATAAAATACCGCGACACTCTTGTTGTCTAATGATGACGCAAGTTAGGGGGATGTTAAGGAAGAGGATGAGTCGTTACGGTTACGTATCGACTATCGTAATAGGAGTAAGTTAGCGGTTAATAATAAATACCCATGGCCCAGGATCGATAATCTATTTGATCAGTTGAAGAGGGAAAATAATTTTTCTAAGATAGATTTGCGTACGACGTATAGTCGGTTAAAAGTAAAGAATAATGAGGAGGATCCTAAGATGACATTCAGACCTCGTTATAGTTATGACAAGTTTCTGGTTATGTCGTTTGGGTTAACTAATGTGCGGAAGTTAGACTTTCTGTAATAGGTGTCGAGCAAGTCAGTGGAAAATTGTTAGGTACCCTTGAGAGGTGCTATGTTTGAAAGTATCATTAGCGTCACAGGTTAGTATTGACGGAATGGGAAGTGAGAAAAATAGTTTTTAGGAACTAAAAAGGGAAGTTAAGTGAGGTACCTGTATTGTCTCTATCAGATGATACGAGGAATTTTGTAGTGTATCTCGATGTTTCGCATAGATGACGAGATTGCGTGCTCATGTAGCATGGCAAGGTCATTGTGTATGCATCACACTAGTTAAGGGATTATGAGAAGGTCTATCATACTTATGATCTATAATTGGCAGCTATAATTTTTGAATTAAAAATCTAACGATAGTATTGATACGGGGAGGAAGGTAAGATATATACGGACTCTAAGAGTTTGAAATATATCTCCACACAAAAGGAGTTGAATATGAAGTAGAGAAGATAATTGGAATGGATAAAGGATCATGACTGTGATATATTATATCATACATGGAAGGTAAATGTATAAGTCAACGCGTTAAGTAGGAAGGGTAGGGAAAAGCTATCGATGTTAACGACTCAGAATGAGTTACTAACGGTGATGGCAAGAACGGAGCTAGAAGTTAAATTACGGAATGAAGAGGTAGAAATGTTATTCACAATGTACACTCAATCCATGATAATGGAACGAGTTAATTAAGTACAACTAGGTAACGAAGAGTGCAAGCGAATGAAGAAGAGGATACAAGATAAAGAGACGATCAAATATCATCTCGTTTAAAGGAGGAATTTGAGTTTCAGATAATTTTAAGTTAAAAGAAGGACTAATAAGAGGGAGATAGAGTAATGTGTAAGTAAATGTTTAGTTTCCAACTCAGAGTATTGATAGAAAGTGACAAGTCATGTGAATTAAGATAATACCTTCGATGAAGGTGAAGTGGAGAAAACACAAAGCCGAGGGAGCATTGTTCGAATTTGAAATTTAAAATGATGGAAACATTTTCCATAATGGTGGATGTAGTGTTAGCGTGATTCTGGGGACATAATCCTTATAAGGGGGAAGAGTGTAACGCCCCAGAAAATTTGGATTTTTAAGAATTAAATTTTTTATTTAATTATGTGGATTTAATGGATTTAATTAATTATTTATGGGAGTAAGCTAATTTAAGGTCGTTCTATGACCTAGACATATCGGAATGTCATACTATTTTGACTACGTGGTAGAATTAAAGTGTTTGAATTTCCAAGACGAAAATAAAAGCTTTCCGAGAAATTTTTTGAAAAACACTATTCACGCATTTCTGCTCGGGAATTATTTTTGAATTTTTTAGAAATACGTAATGATAGAATATCGAGGTGTGATAGAATATCCAATAATATTTCAGTTATGGCAAACACAATTTTTTGCCTGCGGACATAAAACCCAACGATTAGGAAAAATGAATTCCAAGAAGGAATTTAAATGCGTATAATGAATTAAAGCAATGATTGTATAATACGTAAGTATTGTATGAGGTAATGAATACAAGTATAATACGAGGTATTATATGAGTAAGTATGAATGATGGAATATCGTATATTAAATAAGTATACGAGTTAGAATATGAGAGTAATACGTTATAAAACTTTAAGCCAAATGTAATGGACTTGTAGGATTGAGTAAAAATTTGTGAAGTCCAATGATGTGACAACCCGAGAATTTGGAGAATTTATTAAAATCATAATTGATTGATTTAAGGTTCAATATTAGGACCTAGACAGGAAATAAGTGTATGGAATTGGCAGTTATGTAATGAAATTCCAAGAATTTCAAAAGTTTTGAACAAAACATGAATTATGTGATAGACTGTAAGTGATAGTCTAGTAATGAGGTATAAGATTATGGTAGATTTAAAATTCTTTTGAAGAATTATCAAGGATAAGTATCGAAGTGAATATTAGTCGGTATATTTGGTTACATATGTGAACCGTAATGATTTGAGATCAAGGATTGATCATATAAGTTATAACTTTAGAAAACCCTAAAGTTATGTTAATCATATGTTTATTAAGTTAGAAAAATCTAACGAATTGTTAGAAATCTTAACGGTACGCTCAGAAACTTTAGTTTCAGTTCCGGGAATCCGAAACCCTAAATTCATGATATGAATATGGTGATTAAGTTAGAAAACTCTAACGTCTGATGAGAACCACTAGAAATCGGTTCTAGAAAACCTAGTTTCAGTTTCGAGAATTTGAAACCCTAATTTGGGAATCCTAAATGCAAGGTATTAAACCCTAAGGGTTAAAAAGTTATGGGAGTAATGAATATGAACATTATGTGATGGTGTATATTTGTTTATTATATAAACAAACAAAAGAAACTAGTGTAACCCTAATTATATATTAGGAATGAAGGATTTAATAACTTAAGGGTTATGGGAAAAGAGAATTGTGGTATTTAGAATACTTACTAATTCTAGGAGATTCATTTTTTATATATATCTCAAATGATTAATTTTATAACCTAATTATAGCAAGTCTAATTGGGTTAAGGAAATAGATGTGCATGATCAAGGATTGGTGTTATAATGGAGAAAGTAAAAACCCTAAGTAAATGATTTGGGTTGGATAAGAATTTAAGGTATTAGACTATGTATATGTTATAGCTCTAGTATTGGTGAATGAAATTGGTTAGAGGACCAAGCAAAACATTAAAAGAATGACTCAATTTTTAGCCCAAGTGGTAGAGGAATTTTTGGACAATTGTTGAATCAAATAAGCATTAAATCATAAAGCCAAACTTGGAGCATTATTTAGGCCACATGGCCGGCCATGAGGGGCTAGAATAAGGGGGAATGAATGATGCATTAATGATTAGCTTTAGTTGGTTACCAACCCTCACCAACTTCATCCATGTGTCAATTAGTTATTTTGTCCAACAATTGGTTCATTAATTTTGCAAGCAATCACTTGTTATTGCTAAAGGGAGAAAGAGAGGATTAGTGTATCTAGGAGCCATTTGGCCGGCCATATCATAGAGTGAAAGGAGATGGAGTGTGGTCATTTGATAAAAAAAAAAACTACACCAAAGTCTAGTTTATTTATTTTCTTTCTTTCATCTCTTATATTCTTACAAGTTGCTAAGATCAAGAGGGAGAGAGAGAGAGAGATGTTCGGCCATACTAAGAGAAGAAGGAGAGGAGATTTGGATCTTCATTCAATCAAGATCCATGATCAAGCTATGGAGAAGAAGAAGAAGGAGAGCAAGTAAGCTAAGGTATAACAAATTTATATTTGAAGGTTTGAGTTTCTTAGTAGTTGGATTTGATTTTTGATAACTTGAAGTTGTGATCTTGAGGCTTAAAACCTTAGATTTATGTGTATATAAGTGTTTAATATGTAGATCTAACCTTTTTGAAGATCAAAAGTTAGATTTATAGCATGAATTGGAAGCTAGGTTTTTAAAGTATAGAAAATCTTATTTTTCTTACTTTTGAGTGTGTTTAATCTTGTATTTGATTTTGGTTATTTTGAACCATGAAGTTCATGATCTTGAACATGAAAACTATAGATCTACTTGTTAAATGGTATGTTATGTTTAGATCTAACTATTTTGTGTGTTAAAAGTTTAATCAAACAAGATAAGAAAATCAGTTTGTTGGAATTAGTGGACTGCTGCCCTAAACAGAAATTTCGGATTTGTTAGTATGCTCAAAAAAAAAATTCTGGACTTGTGATATGTTGTAGTACGCTCAATAAGCTTTCCATAGACTCCGAAACAGACTAAATCCGGCATCGGAGGAGAGAGTTATGGGATTTCTCCCAAACTACACAAAACTAAGAAAACTGTTAAAAGGACAGTTTTGGATCAGTCACTTCCGGGCTAATTTCCGGGAGCTTAGCATGTCCAAATATGGATTGTGATATATGAAAATTTTATTTCGGAAAGATACGAACCCAAAACAATTGACGGATCATTAATCGGAGTTACAGAACTCGTTTTATATAAGTTTTAGCAAAGGACTCCAAAACTGCCAAACGACAAAAAGTTTCTGTCCAAATTTTTCCGAGGGCTGTTTCGGACATTTAGTTAATAAGAAAAATTCCAGGCTTTTGGGAAATGAAAATATATGGTAATATGTAGCTCGTGTCCAAAAATGAGCTGATTCCGAGTTAAAATGACCAAGTTATGGCCATTACAATTTTTGTGATTTTCAGACGGAAATCGCTATAAACGGAGTTCTACAACTCCGATTGCCACGAAATTTAAAATGGAGTATCACGTTAACATATATAAGGTTATGCCAAAAGATGGGCATTACCGGAGTTAAGCACGAGGTAGCTAATTTCTTAAGCTACGCACTAGAAATTAATTTTTAATAAATATCAAAGGAAGTTGGAAAATTATGGAAAAATAAGTTTTATGCATAAAATACATGTATATATGTTTGACCAAAGGATAGTAGAATAATTCACTGATTTGGTATTTTTTTGATATGGTTATAGAAAATGTGTTGAATCCGGTTTTCTGGATTGATGTTTAAATTGATGGACTTGGAATCCAAGTTGCTGAATTATAAAGTTGGTTGCTAGATGTAGAATCCAGGGTGCTGGATTAGTGTTTGCCTTATTACATATTAATGAATAACTTATGAAATAAAGAGCAAGTGATAAATCATAAGGGATATGATATAGTGATTGAATAATTATCAAAGGATGATAATAAAATTGATGTGTTAAGTTGTTATCTAATATTGGATTAAGTATTAGATAGTATTATGGAATAAAGTATGTTATACTGATTAAAAGATCAATCTTATAACTGATAGGTCTTTCGTGAGAGATTAAATTAAATTGCGTTGCGGTAATCAACGAATCAGGCAAGTTTTCTTATACTTAACTCTAATAAGAGTAGTTTCTTCAAACTTACGGTTAATCATTGCTGATTGCCTAAAAAATTGTACTATGTACATCTTGCATGTATAAGTCAGGTATGAAAGGCTGATCACCTTCATTACCAGTTGGTTCAGAAATGTTTGTTCATGTAAAATAATTGTTCAGTCAAAATTTTGTTCCTGCTAGTTCACAATTATATTGTTGAATTATAGCTAGCCAATTATTCATACTCTTCAATCATGATATATCGTTAACTTGTTGTACATAAACTTGCTGGGCAACTTTTATGCTCACCCTTGCTATATCATGATAAAATATTGCAGATTAAGGCGAATGCGTCGAAAACAAGGAAATGTCCCAGACAGTTCCAGCTTTAGTAGATGTGTGCAGTTAAAATTTGTATTGTATGATATTAATAATGTTATGAGTTAGATAACTTATGAATTGTGTAATAAGTTAAGGTTACTCGATTTTGGGTAATAGTGTGTAATGTATTGTATAAACAACTTATGTTTATATCTTCCGCAAATAGTGATAGAAATAGTATACCGGATCCGAGGTGATTTGGGGCCCGGATTCGGGGATATTACAAATGAGATATTGATAAGGCCGAAGTGTAGAGATGTGTAAGCCCAATGCAAGATAATGATAAAGCCCAAAGAATTGTTAATACAAGCCCAATGTATAATTTAGGATTAATTAAACCTTAATCCCAAAGTAAGAATCCAATGGATTAGGAGGATCTATGGGGTAACCCATGATCATATGGGTGAATTGGTGATCAAGAACTTTGTGTGATGAGCAAGTAGACTAATGGTTAAGCAAAGTATAAGTTAGGTAGACTTAATGGCTAAGCAAGAGATAGTTATGTAATGACCAAGCAAAATTAAAAGCTAAGTAAAGTGCTTATGTGATGAGCAAACAAATAAGGTGGTGGCCAAGTTAACTTAATGCCTAAGTGTTGTGGTGGCAAAGTAATTCATGTTAGGAGCAAGTTAACTTAATGTCCAAGTAATGAATAGTAAGGAGGTGATTAAGGAGGTGGGATTGGATTAATGACCCTTATGTCCTAATCTAGCAATTCATATAAATAACAAGCTTAGTTTTCATTTTGTTGGGTGTTCATTTCATCTAATAATTTGAGAGCTTATTGGTTAGAGTGAATAAGTGAGAATAAGCTACAAAAGCTATAACAATTTAGCCTTTGAGAATTCAAGAAGCAAGAAGGAGAGTAAGGATTTAAGCAAGTGATCTTCACAGGTAAGAACTTAAACCATAATTTCTTTCTCTTCAATTGTTAGAGAAGAGGGTAATGGTAGAACATGCATGTTAAGGAATGATAAGAATGATTAATCAATGGACTTAAGCCGTATAAGTCATGAATAAGTACTTCAAACTTAATTAAGTTATGAATTTATAAAGAGTTTATATGAACTACTCATATGTGTACTTTAATAAGATGGTATGATAATAAGAACTAAGAATGGTGGTTGAAAGACTTAATCTATAATAAGTCATGAGAAAGGAAGTCATAAGTAGTTTATACTTTTATAAGTTATAAACTCATAAAGAACAAGTAATAACTTATAATGTTTATAAGTTAATGAGTTATGTATGTTAAGATGTTAATATGATGGATTGAATTCATTTATAGCGAAGAACAAATCTTAAGTAATGAAGTTAAGGCGAAATTCACGAGTTTGGACGATAATCGTCGAATTCGTAAAATTCTCGGAATAGAAGTCAATTTTTGTTATTGAGGAAACATTGGTTTTTAATGGAGACAAGTATTATTTGGCATTATAGAGTTGTGCACTCGAGAATGACCGAATTCTGACTTAGAATGAAGAAACGAGCGTTGAACTTTCATGAACGTTTATCGTTTTCGTTAAAAATGGACTAATAGGTGAATTTTGAGAAAACGAAGTCAATTAGATAAAATTCTTATATGAACGCGTAGAGTATGTAATTTGTGAATTGTAGGATTTTGAACGAGCCAATTCGGACTTATAATGAAGAAGTTATGCGTCATGAAATTTCGCAAAGTTGAAAATCTGTCAAATTTTTCTAAGGCAGAGAGTCTGCACTGCAGCACTACTCTTGGGACAAAGGCCCGCGCCGCAGCGGAAGACTGAGATAGAGCACATTGCTAATTGGCACCGCATCATGGCCATAGTAAAGGAGACTCGTGCCGTAGCGCCGAGTCCAGACCATACAAACTGCTAAGTCACGCCGCGGTGTGACAGAGAGAAGGAATGCCGACGCCGCAGCGCAAGCACTATATGAACCATAGAGAGGAATGTTTTTGAATCTAAATGAAAGGAGAAGAGAATGAATGCTGAATTAAATCGTTAATCCACTGAATGTAACATCATTGCTAATAATATAAACCTTATGTATAATACTAAAGGTTGAATATAAGTCAATTAAGTGTGAACGTGAATGGTAAGCAATAATTGTACGTAACCAATAATGATAGAGTCTCGGTTAGTGATGCGATAACATTAGTAAGCCATGAAGAAGGATGATTAACTTGAAATGAGTTGTATTAATGAAATAATTCCAATTAAGTTATAGAAGAGAAAGAAGTTGGTAAGAATGATATAAGTTATAACGATAAGTCGGAATCAATAATAACAAGTATAATACATGATTAGATTAAGAAGAAGGGTAAGATTCATTAGGAACCTTGTATGATCATTCATGACCTAATATGGTATGTTATGTGGTCATGTGTTGTAGAGATTGTAAAGACTTAAAGGAAAAGTAATTTTACTGTAGCAGACGATGAAGGAAAGTTTTTCTTAAATGCTTGTCTAACCTTTGTGTTAGCCAGGTTTTGAGTGATTCATGTTATGAGCTGGATGAATTGTTTTACTAAAGGGTCGATGCCAATTTTACCTCGGCTAGACTAATCTTGAAGAGTTGATTGATTTATTTACAAGTCTTTCAATATAAAATTGCTAACGCTATCCTACGCCAATTGTTTGGTACGGATTCAAGGTAAGACTGAGTATGAATAAACAAATGTATTTTTGTAGTTAAACGACAGGCACATGAGGTTGCCACAACTTAAACGTATATACGTTTAATAAATGTAGTGTTGATCAATATAGAGTACTATGGACTGATCACCTAGAAGTGCTCGTAAGATATATCGGACTTACGGACTTAGTTCCGGGTTGTCCTTTTAAAAGAAATTATGAAACACTCATGGTCTTGAGCCAGAATTGATGTTTTACTGAATATTGTCATTGTAAAACGTTTTGAAGGAAAAGAAGTGCTATTTTGAATTATCGATAATACTTCATAACTACTATCTAGTTATTGAAGATATATAATTCCTATGTTTCAAGCATGTTGTTTAAAAGAAATTGTTGTACTTGCTTAGCTTGTTATGCTACCTCTTACTTGAGCCATATGAATGCAGCTAGGACCGAACGAACTAAGGGATCTGAGAAGAATAAAGGCAAGACAAAGATGAACGATTAGTTTACCTTGTAATAAACTAGTAAGTTGTATATATTATAGTATGATGAACAAAGAATGTAATAGTTTTAGAACCTAGGAACGGATGTAATATTATTAATGTAATATGAATGTCGTTGACACGTACATTTTGATGTCGTTTCAATAGAATGAATGTACAGTTATAAGTACCGTGTAGCACCATTTGTAGGGTTGAGATATACCCGGATTTGGGGGCGTCACACGAGTAGCTCTCGTAGGGCCTCCATAGCCTCGTCCAGCTTGGTAGCCTCGCTGGTTGACTGAGTCAATTATTTTACCTGTCTGGGTTGAGAGGCTGGATGTCGTGGACGTGGAGGAGGATGTTCCTATTGTATATCTTATTCCTTCTTCTTCCATTCCTCGTCAAGAGCTTCCAACTATTAACATGACGATTCCAGATCTTTTAGATGATTTGAGTCGACATCCCACGATCTATCTTCATGGGAACGAGGTAATAGTCATTTCTATCTTTTTTTCCCACTTTTGGGGAAAAGTTTTTTTGATTTTAATTTTTAATTTGATGTAGGTTCTCGGCTTTACTCAACCCAGGGGGAACTAGTTTAGCATTCACTCTTTGTACCAGACCCTCCATCTAGAGTACAGGGACATCGTCCATTCATGGGGCTTTCAGGCTTTCTTTTCCATTCCCCCTCGTCTCTGCCTTTGGGGTTATCTGAAGGTTTTGTCTAAGCGTTGGTTCCACCAGACTCAATCTCTCCATTTATTGGGTTGTGAGGTGATGATGACACTGATGGACTGGCAGTTCATCACTAGGTTGGGCCCTTGAGTGTAGATGCCATGAGTGGGGATTTGACCGAGCCTTTGTGTGATGATCCGAGGGTTAGAGATTGCATTTTTTGACGATTGTTCCTGATCATCATCAGGGGTTATTTCCTAGCGGATAACTCGTTGATGGTTTCTTTCGCTTTAGTCATTGCCACTCGTGATGTGGACCGTATCATAGATTTTGAATGGGGCTCAAACACCTATACCTACTTATTTAGAGGGATGCGCCTACGCTCAGAGAGCGTGACGGAGACTTGGCTAGGCTTTTACCCATTTTCACTGGTGAGTATTTTCTTTTTATCTTTTGATTTTCTTCCGCTTGTGTTGTCAGTTTCCATGACTGAGGATATTTGATCTTTATATTTCCAATTTTGGGCCAATTAGAGGCTTCCCTGTCTTCATCTCATTACTACATTATGACTGGAGACCTATCCATGGGGACGACAATGGCATTACACCACTCTTGTAGAGGTTCCTGTTATTGAGGGGTTTACCCATTCCCGTTTGTAGTTGGAGTTGTTGACAGACGATGTCGTCACATATGTTCCCTACTCCGAGGACCATTTGACAGTAGGCTTTGAGGGTGGCTTTTTGACTGAGGTCAAGTATGTATTATCCACCCATCAGATCTCTCTCCTGATTGATGGGGGCTAGGAGCTCTATTTAGGAGAGCGTGCTATTAGGAGTATCACAGGGGAGATTCATATTTCGTTCTTTCCCCCTTCTAGGCGGCATTGGTCTTTATCTCAACTGATCACCGAGATTCATGCTTTTAGATTGCTTTACTTTATCAGAAGGCACTTTTACTCAGGAGGCTTTCTACCGCTAGTGGTTCCCTCGCACCATTGGAGCTCAGACCCGTGCCACACAGTTTATAGGGGATATGGTTCCTGGGTCTATTATGATGATAGACTTGATTGTCTGTGTCTGAGAGCCCAATAATTTGGGTTAGATTGACAGCTTGACCTAGAGGTTGGACCGATCACATTTTTTCATCTGACATTTGGGTGGAGATCTGTCAGAGGTAGATTCTTTTGATCCATCCAGCACTGGTGTTGGCCCTTTAGGTGGCCCATATTTTCATAGATTTACTTGCGCAGACCCCCCCCCCCCCTCTTTATTGACCTGACATCCCTTCTGGAAGAGATTCAGAAGATCAGGATGAGCTACAACAAATAGATTGATTGGGTGATGTGGACATCATTGATTTCCTCTGATAGATTTCTCGTTATCTCTTTTGATAGTCCTCAGTTAGATATTGGGCGGTTGTGCCCCATTTGTCATTATATCATTTGATAAGCCTCTGTTAGATATTGGGCGGTTGTGCCCCATTTCTCGTTATATCTTTTGATAAGCCTCTGTTAGATATCGGGCAGCTATGCCCCATTTTAGTATACTTTTTATTTTCATTTGTATATAGAGATGATGTATTTAATCTTTATGATGATTTATTTAGGACTGTATATATAATGCTTTCTATTCTTCACATCATATTATCATTTATCATCGTTATTTATCATGATGCATGCATTATGTCATGGATACACATTCACATAGGTGAGTTTAGGATTGATAGATGGCCTTATGATATGATTCTATAGATGACTTCATCTATCATTAGTCTGATTGAGCATACCCCACCCATATTGATAGCCTCTTCTTTGAGATCCTAGTATTGCAGTTTATCTCCCACAGATCGGGTGATAGTCGATTAGTTATTGAGGCATTCTATGACCCTCCTAATGTTCCAGGTACCGTTGGGTTTTGTAGAGGGCATGATATCTTGTTGGATACTAGAGAAACAGGTATTTAGATTCGATATCCATGAGTTGACTCCTACAATAGAGGAGCATGAGCGTCTCACTAATTTTCCCTTGGATCAGACATATTCTAAGATAATTATCGGTGATATGATCTTACAATTTACGACCCTGACGTGCTTACAATATAGAGTTACCCTGAACGAGATTGCCTCAAGGCATGTGGTGTCCATGGATTTCTTAATTAACCAATTTGGCTCACTGGACATCTATCTACGACATTCAAGGGATTTCACCATTACTAAGGGTGAGTGGCAGGTTACCCGCATAGATATTTTATTCATGTGCATCATGACATATTTATACATTCCGATGTATATGGACCATCTGGATATTGGCCTAATTACGGTAGTTCATGCTCTCAGGAAGGGTTACACCATCTCACCCATGATATTGGCGGAGACCTTGAGGTTGGCCACATTTTTCATACCCATCATGTGGGGGTTTTTTAGAGGCAGTGCCATCTTGTTGTATGTGTGGTTCATGACACATTTGGAACCTTTAGACGTCATGGGTACTATTTTATTCATGCGATAGCCATGTCTTATTCCTTTTAGCTGGCAGGGTGTACAAATGCAACATCCTAGTTGGCTTTTCTGATAAGGGTTGAGGATCCATTTGCTCTCTTGCCTTTTTCAAGACTCAGCTCTCCCTATAGCTTTATTGCTCATGCAGTTGGCCTAGACTATCTACCCCTGGATGGTTTGAGAGGGGTGACCACGTATCATCCATTGGCTGTTATGGGACAGTTTGATCAATTTCAGGATATTCACCCCTTTGACGAGGCATTGGTTCAACAACTGTCAGCTCGACTTTTGTCAGTAGAGGACTTGACTAGGATTTATAATTATTGGATTCGTCGAGAGAGGGATTATTTTTTGACTAGTCATCTGGGTCGCTCTTTAGACTATTCGGCATGGTTGGAGGAAGATATTGCATCGGCTATGGTTGTTCACTTAAAGCTGAGTATTAATTCTGATGATGAGGAGCCTATGGAGGACCCTAATTCCCCTACCGAGGACGAGTTATTTGCTGCTTTGATAGTAGCTCTGGTCTATAATTCCCCCAGGATTCCCACTACTACGGCTCCACCTTCTATAGAGTATTTAGAGCAGAGGCTACATCTAATGACATTTGTGAGGAACCAAGCTAGGGCCCTGATGTTGACAACTATTTCTGGTAGAGATGCTGGTTTTACTGAGAGTGATAACGCACGAGCTAGTCATGATGCTACTTTTGTTGAGCGGGTATAAACACTTAAAATTTTACATTCCTGTTACTAACACTGCAAGAGGACAGAATCGTCTTCCAGAGAAAACCGTGAAAGTTAAATCTAGTTTCCAACCTCAGAGATAACCACGGGAGATTCAGTCCTAGCCCCGGAGATAGCCCAGGAGATTAGTTTTCCAACCTAGGAGATAACCCAGCGAGATTCAATTTCTAGCCCCAGAGATAACATGGGGGGATTCAAATTCCAGTCCCGGAGATAACCCTGGGAGATCCAGTTTCTAACCCCAGAGATAACCCCGAGAGATCAGTTCCAGTCCCAGAGATAACCCCGGGAGATCCAGTTTCTAGCCATAGAGATAACCCTGGGAGATCCAGTTCCAGCCCCAAAGATAACCCGGGAGATTCAGTTTAACCCCGGAGATAACCCAGGGATATCAAGTTCCAACCCCAGAGATAACCACAGGAGATTCAATCAAGCCCTGGAGATAACCCCAGGAGATTCAGTTTCTAACCCCAGAGATAAACCCGGGGTATCCAGTTCCAACCCCAAAGATAACCCCGGGAGATTCAGTTTAAAGTCCTACAGATAACCCTGGGAGATCCAGTTTCCAACCCCGGAGATAACCCCGGGTGATCAGTTCTAGTCCCAGAGATAACCCCGGGAGATCTAGTTTTCAGCCCCTGAGATAACCTTGGGAGATCTAATCCAGCCCAGGAGATAACCCGGGGAGATCAAGTTCAAACCCTAGAGATAACCCCGAGAGATTCAATCCAGCCCCAGAGATAACCCTGGGAGATTCAGTTTTTAACCCGAAAGATAAACCCGGGAGATCCAGTTCAAGCCCTGGAGATAACCCCGGGAGATCCAGTTCCAACGCTGGAGATAACCCTAGGGGATGAATTTCAAAGCCTAGAGTCCACCTCAGGAAGTCAAACCAACCTCTAAGACAACCCTGCAGACTGACAAAATTAACAACAGGACAATCTCGAAGATAACCCTGAGAAAGGACTGTTATAACTGCACTGAAGCCAAAGATAGCCCCGATAGAGGAAAAATGGTTATTTTTCCACCTCAACATCATTTCAACTCAGTTCAACGCAAACTTCATGAAAAGATATCCCACATGAACCATATCTTAAATCCCGAGTGAAAACTGCACATGACAACTCAACGGATGGAATGCGAAGACTTGGAGATCTAGTCATGGAACCATCTTCCCGACTTCAAATAATGTCTAATCCCATGTCATTGTGTAGATCTAATCAATGACTTTTCAAAAAGGTATAACACGTCTCCATCAGATGCCAGGATTGAAAATTATGAAGGTTCGAGTGGGTAGCGCATCGCCTGAGCGCACGCACTTTGAGACGACGAGACCCGCCAAGCTCGGGGCAACCTGGGCAGCCACAGGTAGACCCGCGGCTGTCGCGGTTTGACCCACGACACATTTCATTTATAAATAGACCCCTCCATCAGCCATTTGAAAAAAAGAAAAAAAAGAAGACAATAGAGAAAACTTTGTCCATTTCAGCCCTTAACCTCTATTAGAGTGCTCTAAAATTTGTGATTCTTCTTTCTAAACATTTCTAAGCTCGTGTTCTACAACATACTAAAATTTAAACGATGGAAACTGAGTTTTCAAGCCCCAAAATCTATCTGAAATCTTCTTGGCATCCCACTATAAGATTTTTTAGATTTTTAAGTTTTCTACTACTTTAACATATATATATATATATATATATATATATATACACACACATTTATATAATGAATCTCACCGATTAGTTATGCCCAGATCGTCGATCCGTGGCTTTTTCCTTTATATATATATATATATAGCCTAAAACTCGAACAGTTGAGCCTGGATCGAATATATGTGGCTTTTATAGCTATTGCGTGTGTGTGCGTATATATATATATATATATATATATATATATATATATATACATATATTTACCCTTCTTGTCTAGCCTGAAGTTCACTTCGTGGCCTTTTACCACTTTTATATATATACTAGCGATAAACCGTGCCTGAAGTAAATAGCTTAATTTGTTTAAAAGTAAATCATGATTCATTGGTGTTCATTTTCCAGTTTCAGAAATAATTCATATAGGTTATAATTTCTCTTTTACTTCCATAACTCGCAGTTTCTTGTATTCTCTTTTATACTATAAGACAATGAGTGGACAACAAAATCACCCTCACCAAAAAAAGACACAAATAAGCACTTCAAAAAGAGTATAAATCAGGTATGTTCCGGGAATATTTATTTCAACAGTAAATCAAGATGGCTGAAGTTAGGATAGGTTGTTTCAATATGTTCAAGGACTAAATGCTACTCTTGGGCTTAATGTGACCTTAAAATTTAAGGTTAATATCAATAGTACTCTTGGGACAGTAAATTTGAGACTTGATTCGGGCTCAAGTGGTCACTATCAATATGTTCAAAATATTATTTAATCTGGAAGCTATAACTATGATAGCTCGTAATATTGGACTTGCGGACTCCTTTCCATTCCAAAGCGTCTAAGAAAGAATGTAATCAGGTACTTTTCAGTTTTTAGTCTCTCTCAAAACGACAATATTAGATGATGCCAATTAGTTTTAAAATTAGGGTATTAGAAATTTGAATCAGAAACAAACCAGTTCGAGGGTTTTGGTTTTGATATAAATTTTGATATTGGGAAGGGAAAATGTTAATCAAAAATCCTAATTTCAAGATTACTAAAGGAATAGACAAAAGGTACGCCACACATTAAAACTAATAAATGAAGAGCATTTCAAATCAAAAATCAAACAAAACAATTTTTCTACCAAGAAAGAAGTTTGATGATCGCTTGGAACGTAACAAAAGTCATGAACCAATTACCTGACATAAGTTGCCAAACATTAAAAAAAGTTAGTAATATTTACACCGAGTCCAACACCTCTGGATATACGATATTTGTCGCAGTAGATGATCCATTACGAGGGAGAAGGACACTGATGCAATTAACCGATGTGCATCTAGACATGGCCACATATAGGTGACCATGGCTGAATACAGGCAAGTGCAGATCTACACCAAAAAACTTGACTGATTGGCCTTGCGACTTATTGATTGTCATAGCATATGTTAAGCGTACTGGGAATTGGCGTCTAGTCATTTGAAATGGTAAATCTTTGGACAACGGTGATAATGTTATCCACGGGATGAAACATAGACTCAAAGATTTGTCACCAGTTAGAATTCTAGCCTCAATAATCTGCGATGCGCACATGACAACCATTAGTCTTGTCCCATTACAGAGTCCATCTTTCGAGGATATATTCCTCAATAATATGATGGGGCATCCGACCTTTAGCTCCAACTTGAAAGGTGGTAAACCTGGCGGGTTTAGAGAATTTAGAAACTCACTTGGATATTGATTAGTGGTAGAACGACCGAGTTCATCCCTATCTGACACCTTGTCACCTGCTAAGTAGGTATACGTCTCACCAGGATAAATTTATAGAGCAGCATCATTGATGGCACATACATCATCATTTCGAACGGAAAGAATTATATGCTCAGTTAAGTAGGAAGGGGTTACTGCACTGAGCACATCTAGTTGTGGATAAACTCTGGAAATCAGTTCCTGCAGAGTTTGACACCTGTGTATCATTGGAGGAAGTTCCATAATATCTTGCGTACTGATCCCAATCTAAGTATGATGTA
Source organism: Panax japonicus (assembly GCA_020205505.1). Lineage (NCBI taxonomy): Eukaryota > Viridiplantae > Streptophyta > Magnoliopsida > Apiales > Araliaceae > Panax > Panax japonicus. Next base: position 74,023 of record JAINUV010000524.1, read on the forward strand.
AAACATATCAGTACATATAAATGAATAATTAAATGAATAATGTATAATATAAATCACCTCTTCCAAGAAGGATACGTGAGTAGAATTTGCAGGATGATTGCTATTCAGACGCTTGTTTACGCTTAAACTCAATACGCACACACTCGCCCATATTACAGAACGTCTTAAAGATGCACCAACAATTTGTTCTCGCTGACCCTTAGGTATTACTGGTAGTATTTGACAAAAATCCCTGCCAAGAAGAATCGTGATACCACCTAATGGTTGGTTATCATCATGGACATCACAAAGTGTGCGATCAACTGCGTCAACACCATGTCGATGCTGCATGGGAACTTCGTCCTATATTATCAAGTGAGCCTCCCTAAATAATTTCCCATACGGTGACTGTTTGCTGAACCCACATATAGAGCTTTCTATGATATCGAATGGAATGCAAAAAGTAGAATGAGCTATTTGACCGCCTAACAACAACAACGATGTAATTCGTGATGAAGCAACTGTAACAATGATATGACCCTCGCTGCGCATTTTAGTGGTGATGTGCAAAAAGGTTTTCCCAGTTCCTGCACCTCCACTAAGGAAAAACATTTTACCCTGATTTTCAGCAACGGAGATAGTGATAGCATCATAAGCCGTACATTGAGTATTATTTAAAACATCAATATTCCAAAGGTCATTCAGTTGATTAGCTTCATTTCATAGTTGCATATGATCGATCAATAATCTATTACCTGAAACAGAACTCCAATTTTGAACAAGGTGTGGCATAGATGGAAAGTCATCCAATTTTTTACTAGATTAATGTAGCAACTGATCAATCAAATATAAACCATAATCTTCAATTTGAGGATGTGTTGGATCACATATGTCAAAAGTTGTTTGTAGCTTGTGATGAAGACCATCACATATATCGACGGAGAATTGATTCCACATGGTGCATGGCTATATTGGGGAGCATTCTACCAGGATGATGCAGAATAGTCTTCGTAACTGTTATCTCGTATTCATGGTTGAAGCCTCCTGGAGGCATTGTACCCACTCAGCATCATCTTCCAGGAGCCCCATAGCTACACACACTGATTTAAAACTATCATGAAACACAACATTGATTGTGCGTAGACCATTAAAAGAATGCGGTCCTCTAACAACTGTTAATAGCAATCAAAGGTAAAACCGCTCCCCAAAATTGGACGTAGCGAAGTATAATCTGCCAATTGCAAACCACTCTGCTCAAAGTCAAAATCATCCGACCTTTGTTCTAAACAAAATGTTGGGGAAATTCATGGTATGTGTAGGCACGTGCAACATCATTTGAAGAACAATAGTCAAAGAATCCAGTCAGAGTTATGATTTAACTCCTAGACCCAAGTCTAATTGTTTCAAATGTTTTAGCACGATCGTATACAACTTGATGCATCCCAGGTAAATGTAGATCTAGCCGTACAACCGAAGGAATTTCTTCATGGAGAGGATAATCGAAGAGTCCCCATGTAGCCTCTGTCTGTCCAATATACCTTGCATCAAGGTATTTCTTTATCTCATTGTTTCCATCTGGTCCCTCTAAAACCATAGTTGTGCGGTCATGACCTTTTTAAATATACTTGTGGATATATTTGAGGCTCCTCAATCCTGCACAGACCTCAACATTTATATGACAGTTGAACTTTTTTGATAGGTGTGGATTGTAAGGTACGACATCTCGATTATCAAATGTATGCCCTCTAATGGTGTAAGACTGACCATTACAGCGACGACGGTAAATAGGGTACCCATGTTCCTCCGTAGTAGTCAAATCTGTAATGTCTTTTGGATAATGGGTTTTGAGAACCATGCAAGTTGAATATGGGTTTTGAGAACCACATGGACCATGAACCATACAACTCTTGATTGTTTCGTACAAAGTTGGATCAGTGAATGGATCTAGGAATTTAGCGCTAACTAACCGATCCACTTGTGCAGTTGTTTAACTCTTGTAAGGGCCATGAAGGAAGAATAAAGCATGCATGTGTGGTAACCCTCATTTTTGGAACTCAATGGTGAATACATGAGCAACTTTTTGACCAAAAATTTGTTCATTTTTTACCTCATGCATCAGAGCACGCCGTTTTAACTCAAATACATGGGCAACTATGTCGAGACGATCCAAAGAGGTTTGGTGTTCTATTAAGGCAACTGTTATTTCGGGCCATTTTGGGTTGGGCGTCATGGTGAGAAAGATGTCAGGGTGTTAGTGGTACCTTGTAATGGCCATAGAGTCATGAAAAATCTGGCTCATGTTACGTGTACTCCCAATAAAGGATGATGGCAGAACAAAGCATTGTATGATCTGATCGGTGCCCAACTCTTCAACACTGCCATCACATAAATTTACTTAAATCTCACGACGCAACTTATCCTAATTGAGTCTGATGTAAGACAACCTATTTTGCTCCGTTGATGCCCAGGCATCTACTATAAACTCTTGAAAAAACTTTCCTCCTCTAATAATCGTCGAATACTCAGTGGGACGTAGAAACATACGATAGCTATAAAATTGCATCTGTGTCATCCTTCTTACTGCAAAATCATTTTGTTCAGAGTTCCACTGTCGTAGACCAGGTTCCCAACAAAGCTCACCAGTAAGGAATAAAAGTACATAGTGTAATGGTAAATATGTTGGATGACACTCATTGATCTGGCTCAGGGCTCTATTATTTCCTTTCAGGTGCAAAACAATATCCCGCATACCACTTCTCTCACTACCATCACCAAGCAAAATCACAGCTATTTCATCTGTGATTGGAAGATTGTACCGATGCCTATTAGTTGCTGAGGTGTAATGAAGGTGAGCACGTAAATCATGATCTGAAGATTCTGACTCAGTTAGTATTTCATGGGCACGTTTGTACTTTGAAGCAAAATGATTCATTGACAACAAACAATTCTGTATAGTATGGAGGACATCTCGACATAAGTTATTATTCTGCGCACACTAAATATTCAATGAAGTGGTTGGGTCATATATGTATAACTGACAGTAGATGGGTGCGCAACCATCCGAGGGTAACAATGACCCGGTACGGTGTCGTAATTCTCCATATATAGTGAATGATGTTGGCCCTCTTGAGTTGAGTAATCTGTCATCAAGCTTAGCACCCACGCTCGTGAAAGCATTAGCTGCATTGCACTCCCTAATATGCCGACGAAATGATTTTAATTGACCATCATGGCCATCGTACAATGCACGAGTAGTAGGTGGGGGTGCAATGAGTTCCGATAACTTAATTTTGCCTTGTAGACAACATATTCTGAATCTTGGATTGGACAATCCTGTGCGAGATAATCGTTCATCTCACCAATGTAAAGCTAAACAATAAGGACATTGAATATTCATAGGCCCAAGAAAATGAAGCTCATTATTGACAAGGACAATAATATTCATTTTGTCATCACTAAACATACTGTCAACATCGATAAAGGGTTCTTGTGCAAATCTACAAATTAAAATAATAAGTACACAAATATGAGAAGTAAGAAAATAGTAGACAACTAATAAACTATGTAGAATATACATACACTGTTAGATCTGCCAGAACAGGAGACGAAGTCATGAGGACATTGTCATCAGTTTGATGAGAATGTGGTTCTACATCGGGGACAGCTTCATATTAAGTAAAGTCTTTCTCTAAATTTTGAGGCGAGGGTAAAGGTCGCACCAGAACAGGTGAGAATAGAGCAAAGTCAGTTGGAAAAAAAACTAGATCGGACACAATTTTAGGTGTTAGATAACATTCCAAATTATTTGTCCACGACCTTTTTTGTGGAAGGTGTGCTATAGTGGCTTGGTGCAATGGAGTTAGGTCTTGAAAAACATGACATAACGGTTGTGGGGGAATGTAAATCATCGATATTTTCCTATGCAAATATCCAACAGGGGAAAGACAATACAGTACAACTCTATTTTTCTTAAGAGCAAAAGAAATATGTATCAATTCGAAGACATTAATCAAAAAACTTACCAAAGAGGTAGACATATTTTCTTTTCCATTTTTTCGACAATTAGTGGGCATGTGACATACTTTCGACGTTGAAGGTGCATTATGATTGCTAATAATTCGTGTTTCCCGCACAAGTACACATTCATTCTAGCGTTGAAGATAGTTAATTTTATATATTTTAATCCAAATACAAACAATGACAATAATAAATGTACCTCGACATTGCACAACTGAGTAGGCGAATGTTCAGCCAATATTGTACTAAGAGATGGTTGGGAATGCGAGGGGACTGCAGTAACCATGTTAGGAAGTTGGACTTGGGTGGTGTCTTTGGGTAGAGGTTGAGTGTAATTCCTAGGATGCTCTCTTTCTCGACGTGCGCACTGTGATAGCTTACGTCGTGAACACGTACTACTATCAATGCAATTTCGTTCACGTCTGGCGCGTTGGGCCTTAATTTTATAGGAAGCGAAATTTGATTCGGGAGTCTAAAATAGGAAGTGATGTGTGGAATAAGTTAAATTTATGACAGGAACAAAAAAATTAAGAAAATTAAATAAGAATCCATATAATGTAAGAATGGCTAAAGAAGCCGTTACATAATTTGGACAATATGTTAGCATGTCCAAAATCAAATATATGTAAGAATAGAGTCTTGTGTGCGTGAGAGAGATGTTTAAAAGTGAGAGTGAGGAACTCAAAAATATCACTGATAATATAGTGTAGATCGCTCTAACCGACATAAGGCATTAGGTTATCATGTCCAAAAAGCAAATTCATAATAAATATTCATAATAATACCACAACACAACAATTCTACTCGATGATGGTATGGAGTCGTGTGTTGGTGAGAGAGAAGGGTAAGGGCGAGAGTGAGACTGAGGGGTGAGGAACTAAAAAATATCAGTGACAATTTAGTGTATAATGCTCTAACCTATTTTTACCAACAGATAAATAATAATTAGTACAACATACCGATTGATTAAACCAATTTTCTTTTCTAATAGAACAACCAATTTTTTCTTTTTCTTTCATTGAAGATGGAATAAAACTTGGGTTGTTCAAGTGATTCACATGTGAATTCTCCTAGGAAGTACAAAATAAAAAAATTAGTCAAAAAATGCCAACTAATATCAAAATGAATTTTTTTAACAATACCAGTAGCGTTATCTTATCCATATGTAATTGATTAGGCGCATAGGTATGTTGTTACTCTCACTTAGATCAACCTGTAAGAGCCAACTTAATAAATTAAACATGAGTTAAACATGAACAAATGTAGATGCAAAGACAGATACATTCAATACTATTGTTCAAAATCTTTCAAGCCTAGTTCAATACTATACATTAAAAACTATTGTTTTGAAGATAGTTGAGGTTTCAAACTATTGGAAGATAGTTGTTACTATTGTTACTATACATTCAAAACTATTGTTACTACACATTCAATACTATTGTTACTATAGTTGAGGTTTAAAATTGTTGGAAGATATTTTTTTTACTATACATTCAATACTATTGTTACTATTGTTTTAAATAGGACTGAGCAAAAAATTGGTATAACCGAATAACCGAACCACACCGAAATAAATGAACTGAAATTTCTAAATAATTTGGGTATTTTTTACAATTCAGTCTAACCAAATACCGAATAAGCCTTATCTTAATTCTTAATAACTTTTCACCTTTACTCTCTTCATCTCTGTCTTTATCTCTTATATCAGACTCTCAAGTCTCAAACCAGATCTGATCTAAAACTGATCTCAAGTCTCAATTCTCTCTCCTCTTCGTTTATTCCCTATCTCACAAAGTCTTAACCCAGATCTGATCTCAAGTCTCAAGTCTCCATCTCCATTCTCCCTCCTCTTCGTTTATTCCCAATCTCACAAAGTCAAACCGACTAAAATATTTTCCCGATCTCAAACTTTCCGGCAAACCAAACGGAAACATTGGCTTTATCCTTTCTCTCACCTCTCTCTCCAAAACCCTGAAACCCTCTCCACCTAAAACTTCGATCTTCAACCTCCTTAACACTACTCATGCCAAAAGAAAACATCAAGGAACCCCAATCAGCCCCAATCAAATGGTGTCATCATCATCTGTCCTAAAATCCTCTGTTTCGAAGACCCGAACTCTATTTTTGCTAGTCGACCTTTTGAAGAATTTGTTTGGGAACTATTCTAGTTATAATTCTGACGCCTAAAATGCACGGGTACAATTGTAATTTGTTTCCTTGGTTTTTCTTCTTATTGAAGGTGGTCTTATTGGGTACAATGTATTATGCAAATTTGAACGCAATCCATGATCCAGACAAAGATGAAGATGCTACAAGACAAACAAGAGGTAAAAAAAGTTGGAAAAAATACACAAATTACTTTGATAAAACAAATCAAAACTCTTACGAATCTGCTCCTTGATGAATTTTAAGAATTTTAGGAAAATTGTTAGGAATCAAATCTATCAAGGACTCCCAAGTATTATTCTTAAATAGTATAATCTTCAATTTTCCTTGCCTTTGTAATGTCAAAGTTTCAAATTACGGCTAAAAGAGTACAATAATTACAGATTATCCCATAAACAAACAACTACTAATTCCAACTTTGGTGAGTCAAATATTCAACTTTTTACAGAGAAGGTATATCTGTGACGCCCCCAAATCCGGGTCTCTTCCAACCCGACAAATGGTGCTACACGGTACTACCATTCATTCACACATTTCCTCAAATAGTCACAAGAGGACTAATATAACTCCATATATATCAAAATAATATTACATTACCCAGGTTCTTTGTAACCCTTTCATTTGTTCTTGTCATAATATCAATATATTACAGACATTCTTCCTATACTATTACATAAGTATGCTACGGTTTCGTCTTCGCCTTGCCTTTATCCTTGCCGGATCCTTCAGTCCGCTCGATCTTAGCTGTGTTCATATGGTTCAAGCAAGAGTGAGCATGGCTAGCTCAGCAAGTACTATAATTCTAATAAACGACATGCTTGAAACATAGAACTAATATATCTCCAGTAACTGAACAATAGTTACGAAGTACTATTGGTGATTCAAAATAGCACTCTATTTCCTTCAAAACATTTTTCTATCAATATTCAGTAGAATAACAATTATGGCTCAAGATTATGAGCATACATAAGTTCTTTTGAAAAGGACATCCCGGCACTAAGTCCGTAAGTCCGGCATAGCTTACGAGCACTTCTGAGTGATCAGCTCATAGTACTCTATGTTGATCAACACTACATTCTTTAAACGTGTATACGTTTAATTGTGGCAACCTCACGTGCCTGTCGTTAAACGACAAAAACATTTGAACATGCGTGGTCTTCGATTGAAAACCATACCAATATAACTCGGTAATTTACAAATCATGCTTGACAGAATCATAATATAAGTCTAGCCGGAAGAATTGGCTTAAGACTTCATCTTTCTAGATTTCATGTGAAAGAGAACATGAATTACAAAGATTGCCCAGACTGAACTGGAACAAGGGTTAGAATACTTGCCTTTGGTGACTGCTTACTGTTTAATACACGTACACTTTAAGTCTTTATGATTCTACAATTCATAATCATATAACGTACCATATTAGATCATAATTAACCAGGTATGTTTTCTATTATACCTTACCCTTCATCTCAATGTAATTCTAACTTAGTTTCGTTATTAAGGGTTTCAGCTTTCATTATGTCATTCATATCCCGCTCGTCTTGATTGATTATAAACATGCATTAGTGTATTACAAGCACCTTACAATGTCTTAATTATGTTGTGATTACATCACAATTCATTGCTATTAATCCCTCTTTCATTCTATACTTGGAACTCTTCTTCTCTATCTTCTTCCTTGTTCTGGCGCCGCGGCGCCACTAATTGGTCTTTGACTCGCGCTGCGGCGCGAGTTAGCAGTGTGTCATCCTCCGGCCTCGCGCTGCGGCGCGGACAAGAAAGCTTAGAGTCGCGCCGCGGCGCGGACTCTGGTCCTCAGAAAATTTTGTAGTTTTTGAAAATTTTGCTAACTTCCCGAACGCATAACTTCTTCGTTTTAACTCCGAATTGGTCCGTTCAAAAGCCTACGGTTCACAAATTTCATAATCTATGCGTTCATGCAAGAATTTTATCTATTTGACTTCATTTGCTAAAATTTGACCTATTAGTCCATTTTAACGAAAACGATAAACGTTCGTGAACGTTCAATGCTCATTTCTTCGTTCTAAGTCGGAATCCGGTCATTTTCGAGTCCGCAACTCTATAATGACTACAATGACTTGTCTCCATCAAAAACCAACGTTTTCGACTTCCAACACAAAATATGACTTCTATTCCGAGACTTTCACGAATTCGACGTTAATCGTCTAATCGTGCGAAGTTCGTCAAATCAACCATACTAAGCGTTCTAAGTGGATTTTAACCAACATAACATCATTTCAAGTTATTTATTACACCAACTTATAATCAAAGTAGGTTTTGACTTATTTCCATAAGTCATTGACTTTCTCAACTTATGAACTAGAAATCTTCATACTCATGACTTACCAATAATTTAAGTCATTCAATCAATGTTCTCATGTTATAAACAACATACTAATCATCATATGACAAGTCCTTCATGATCTTAACAACTTATTAGGGTTCAAGTTGCTTATTCAACTTATTCGGCTTAAGTTCATTCCTTATAACTTATTACATGTTATCCTCAAGCAATCCCCCTTCTCTATCAATCCTATCATAGAAAAGATATAGATAAAAGAAGATGAGTCTTACCCTTGAAGACTTCTATTTGCTTTGGAAACTATCAAAGGTTGAAGTGGCTTATAAGTGCTTTAAGTAACTTATTCTCTCTACCAAATAAGTAGCTTATATGCTTGAGAGGAAAGTGTTGGATGATAACAAAACAACCAACAAAAATGAAATGAACTTGGTATTTATAGGCCACCAATGCTTGGGGCAAAATGGACAATAATCAATCCCACCTCCTCATTCCACCTCCTTACTATTCATAACTTAACCTTCAAGTCTTCTTGCTAGTCACTTCTTTTACTTGCTCACCACAACACTTGGTCATCACACTTAATCCTTGCCCATCAAGACTACCCACTTCCTCACTTGGTTTGACCCATGGGTCAAGGCTTCACCTTGGGCTTGGTTAATTAATCCAACTACTTTCCTATTGGGCTTGAGTTACAATAGATTGGACTTGTGATAATCATACACTTGGGCTTCTATCAATAAACTAGAAATCCCACAAGTCCATTATCTTAAATTCAATAACTTAACATACATACCCTACGTATAATTCTCGTATGCTATCTCGTATATTAATTCAAAATATACGATATCTCGTTCTTCGTACATAAT